>CAIGRB010161410.1:5406-43642 GCA_903798255.1 Fraxinus quadrangulata
TTTATTCGGGTTTGAGACCGGCTACTTTAATTTCTAGTAGGCGGAGTTAAAAATTATACATGAACAACTTGTTACGTGTACAATTTTTTAAAAAATATTATAAAGGTATGAAAACAAAATTTTGTGATGAATACAGTGAAATTAAATATCACTTACTTGGTTACATGCAATTTCGGTATATTTATGTTGAATTCGACAATTAGCGTATTCCCAATCTTTCATACACATTAACGCTTCCAAGATATCTTCTTTTAGCCGACTCCTAATTTCAGAGAGAACCCTCTTTCATACACTAAAAGCAGATTCCAAAACTATAGTGCTAACCGGATGTGTTAGTAGATCTTTTGCCATTGCATATACTACTGGCTATCGGCGTTCATAGTTTCGCCTGAATTTAATTGCATCTTCTGAATTTTTCCTAATTTCTTTGTTTTTAGACAAAGTATGACTAAAGTAATCAATTAATTCAGATGACAAAACATTTGGACTATTACTCGAAATTTGATTATATGCAGTGAAAGACAAACTACTATTACTAGAGAAACCAAATGCATATGCATTTGAATCATATCTATAGAAGTTCATACTTTCGAATAAATCTTTGATTACATGCAGTGAAAGACAAACTACTACTACTACTAGAGAAACCAAATGCATATGTGTTTGAATCATATATATAGAAGTTCATGCTTTCGAATAAATCTATAACTACAATGTCGTCATATGTTATATTATCGGGAGGAGTAGTTGTATGTACACGAGTAATGTGTGTACCAATTCGTGAAGCATATAATTTATACATTTCACGTAACATTTGTTCTAAATTTCTATAAGTAATAGGTACATTAAAAGTTAAAGCATTTATAATTTGATCAATTACAAATTTAGTACCCGATAAATTATATCAAAAATTCATGACGCATGCTAAAGGAAATAACATAGGTAATTCTTCACAATATTTTCTAAATTTTAATTCCATCGAATATATAATCGCATGAAAATCGAGATAATTTTGAAATCTCTTAAAAGTCCTAACAATTATATAAAGATGTTTAAGAACCGTACAACTAGTGGCATAATAAACACCAGACAATATATTCGTAGAATCATAAAAACTCGTCAAAATGTTTAATTTTAAAAAACTATATTTCAATCGGATTCATTCAAAATAGCATCATCTTCGTCTATAATATGCCTATTGTTATAAAATTCAGTAATTAAATGTTTAAAATATTCACATGATTTTAATAATAACCAAATTGAGTTTCATCTATGGCTTGCGTCAGTAATAAAGGTTTTTGTATGCGTCATCCCAACTGCTTCACAAAATTCTTTACATGCTAGTTTTTACTAAGTGTATTCCTAATTCGGTTAATTTCGTCCTTAACATGTTTTAAATTGTCTTGTACTATTAAATTAAAAATATGGTATACACATCGAATATGAAATAAATATCCACCGAAATCGGGTTGAAGTACACTATCAATTTATCGATAACAACTTTATTTATACTAGCGTTGTCGAATGTAAAAGAACAAATTTTACTCTCGCATTTATACTCTCTAATAATATTTATAATATCATTAAATATAGTTTGGGCGTTGTGTAGTTACTCAATAATTTTAAAAGTATTAATTTTTTTATGCATGACCCAAAGTGAATCTATATAGTGTACAGTTGTAGTTATATAACCTCTCTTATTAATATATTCCCACATATTTGAAGTTAAAGATATCACACCCCCATATTTTTCTAAATCCGTAATCAATAGTTTCTTTGTAGAATGAAAATATTCAATTCTATCATAACGAAGAGTATTTCGACTTACACCAACGTACCTCGGTTGAAGATATTGTTTGACGTAGTTTACGAAATGTCCGCTATTGTTAGTGGCAACTCCGTCGTAGCAACGAACTTCACCATTCCCATTCGAGCTTCCTCCTCCGAATACATCCATGTAAAAAGTGGCGTAGTAGTAGCATCGACGTCTGGATTACCAAATTGTAGTTGCGTTTGACCAACTGGAAGAAGCCCATGTTTGGCCGCACAATTTTTGTAGTGACGGTTGAGATGGGTAGTTCCAATGCCTTTTTGTCATGTCAGTCGTTGTACTACTTTAGTTTCTGGAACTCTTTCGAGCATACGATTAGTTTGAACCAATTTAAAATGGTACCAACATTTTGCCTGCTTCTTCCCCTTTCTCTTCCCTCTTGCATCGGGAATATTTAATGCAAGTTCTTCATCTCGTTCCAAATCAATTGGAACACTAGGATCAACATCAACGTCATCCAAATTAATTGGATGATCACCTTCATGAACGTCGAAATCTTGAATATTTTCTGGAATGGGTAATTCATTTAGACTGGTGAATTCATTTCCAAATTGATTTTGGACATGTGTTTCGTCTCCGATATCGAATAAGTTTTCAACAAACAATCGTGAATCTATTTGTGAATAATAGAATTCGAATGTTGAAGTTAAACACTTGAAGTATAATTTAGAAATGTAGAATTGAGAAGTGAATGAAAATTGTGTAGTAGTATATAAAATGAATTGTAAAATCAAAATAATAATGTGAAAAAAAATGTAGAAGGGGATTATAAAACGAATGAATGATATTGTTGATATTCATTTCTAAATTGTAGAGAGTAGAGTAGAGAATGAGAGAATTGATATTGATAGTAAGTTTGGTGAGAAAAAATATTGTAATGGGTGAGTATTTGTAGGAGAAGAAAATTAGAAAAATAAAAAAATAAAATAAAGACTGGAACGGTCACTGAAATTTCAGTGACCGTTCTGTTCACTTAAAAGTGACCAAAAAGGTGACTGATATTTTAGTGACCCTTTGGTCATACTATTTTTAAATTTTTTTATATACACGAGTCACGAGCCGCGGTCATTGAAAAGTGACCAAATGGTGACTGATTTTTCAGTGACCGTTTGGTCATGCTATTTTTAAATTTTTTTTATATACACGAGCCACGAGCCGAGTGGCTCATGGCTCGTGTATAGATAAGCTCATGAGCTTCGTCAACTGAGCCGCTTGACGAGCAGCTCGCCGAGCGACTCGTCGTTTAGACGAGCCAGCGAGCCAGCCGCTCAACTAGATTACCGCCTCTAAGTCGAGCAAAGCCCAGCAAAAAAAAATGAGGCTAAGGCTCGGCTCGGCTTGACTCGTCGCTTAGACGAGCCTATCGAACCAGCCGCTTGACTCGATTGTCACTTCTAAACTGAGCAAAGTCCGAAAAAAGAAATGAAGCTCGACCCGAGCCTTAGCAAGCCGAGTCGGCTCTTTTTTTTTTACTTAACAGGATTTTAAAAAAAATTAAGGCTACCTAAAATAGCTGCCTACACACTGTTTTAGCTACCGGTGAAGGCAGCTATATTATTATTATTTTTTAATACAAGTCGGCTCACACGGGCCGCCCCGTATAGCTCGCCGAGCGACTAGGCTAAAGGCACAAAAATAGAGGGGAAATTGAAAGTTGTCATAAAATGGGTAACTCGATTTACTATTTGTACCTGCTATTATTTATTTTTTTATAAAAAATAAAATATTCGAACTCTCAACGAATTCCTAGAATTTTAGGTGGGATGGGGATTGTAATTCTTTCTACTTCTTAAGGTATAATGACAGACCGAGAGGCTCGACTCGAAGGAATCATGGGCCGACGCCCCAAATATAGGCTCGGCCCGAGCCTCAGGTTGTGAAATCGAGCTCGAGCCGCCCGAGCCGACGAGCTTTTTTGCCATACCTACCTCTAGGTTCCATCTTTCTTTGATACAAGTAGTATTGGCACGGCACATGGATTCACACTTTCCTTCACATACCCCTTGCTGAACAACTCTTCCACCTACCTTTCTAGCTCCTTAGTCTCCTCGAGATTACTACGGTACGCTAGTCGGTTTGGAATGACAGTTTCAGGTATAAAATCAATTTGATGTTCGATGCCTCGAATGGGTGGTAACCTACTAGGCACGTCCTCAGGAATACATCTTGAAATTCCTGCAAAAAAGAAGTAGTCAAACTAGGGAGGGGTATGTTAGGCTCCTCACAGTTGAGGAATGATTCTTTGTATACCAAAAGAGTCATTTGTTGCCTATTGACTATCGTTCTTTTCAACTCATCCCCATTTGCAAAGAAGTTTTCTTTCGTTTTTTCTCTCATCTCATTTCCTTTTCTCTCATTCTCTTTGTCCCTTCTTTCATCTTCCTTTTCTTTTTTTGTGTGGCTCCACTCTTTTTTCCTCTCTATTAGTCACCTCACATTTTCTCTTTTACTCACATTTTCGTTCACTCTTATCACCTCCTCACCTTTGAACTTAATTTGATCCTCAAACACTTGTTGTGGTGTCAATGATGCAAGAGTAATTGATTTCTCATCCTTTATAAAGTTGTACCTATTTTTATACCTATCATGCACCACCTTCCTATCATACTGTCATGGTCTCCCCAACAATATATGTCAAGTATGCATAGGAACTATGTCACACATAACCCCATCTTGGTACCGCCCAATAGAAAGATTAATCAAGACCCTCTGATTCACCTTAATATCACCACTATCATTCAACCATTGCAATCTATATGGTTTGGGGATGTCTTAATAAGGTAAGCCCTAACTTCTCTACAAGTGTAGTGCTAGCTACATTAGTGCAACTACCTCATCAATGATAAAACTACATACTGTATTGTTAACGTGGCACTTTGTGTAAAATATGTTTTCTCATTGCTGCTCCAAGTCACCCGCCTTGATTTGAGCACTAACAGCTCGTCTCGTGACTAATAACTTACCCACGCTGTACTCCGTCTTTACTTCATCGCTAATTTCTTCCAATTCTAGCATGCCTTTATAATCACTCTCACTTTCACTCACTACATATCTATTATTCAGCAAAAGCATCATTCTTTTGTTTGGACATTGAGAAGCGATATGCCCCGACCCCAAACACCTAAAGCATTTGATGTCTCAATTCCTTGATGGTTGGGATTCCGTCTTGGTTATGACTTTATTAGCATTCTCATCTTTCTCCTTTGGAAATTCAGCTCTCCCTTTTTAAACAGCTCCATCACCCTTGTTAACCCACATCGGTTTTCATGAAGGATTAAAACCCGAAGAACTCGATGAATTCCAAGCTGTCCATTTCCTCTTCAATTGTTTCTCCACCTTCATAGACACATGTAGTAGGTCCTCCATCTCCACATAATGTTGTAATTCCACTACATTCGCTATTTTCCTATTCAAACCATTCAAAAAATCGAGCCATGGTGGCTTTCCCATCTTCTTCTATATTCGCCTTAATCATCAATATCTCAATTTCCTTGTGATAGTAGTACATGCCTTGCAACCTTTGATGAAACTCTCTATAGTAATGACTAGGCACAAACATCTTCCTCATGATGATTTTCAATTCTCCCCAAGTATTAACATGCCGCTCTCGATTCCGCCTCCTTGAAGTAACTATTTGATCCCACCAAGTAATAGCTTAGTCAGTAAATTGAAAGACTGCAATTTTTTTCCCTCTTTTCTTCCGAGTAATTGTGGCAATCAAAGATTAATTCAATCTTCTTTTCCCACTCCAAATACGCTTTTGGATTACTCATTCCCTTGAATGTTGGAATCGTCATCTTGATGTTGCCCATGTTTCCTTCTACCCCATCTCCATCACGATCCTGGCCTCTTCTTTCATACCTAACTCCTCTACCCCGTATTCTTCCCAATTCAACATCCGCCAATGCATCCTTATCCATTCCACTTCCCCTCTTCAAGTTCATCATCAAAATTCATCATACGCCTCTGCCTACCTTGCCCCTTTGCATTAGGAATTTCCCTATAACGATTCCTACGTAAGTCAGCAAGTAATGCGTCCTGCCAATCCATCATGCCCTCATGTCACCAAACAACCTCTCAAACTACTGAACCATCTCATTCATCATGCTAGCTTGATTATGGTTCCTGCTTGATATAGAACCGTTTCTGTCAGACATCCTAACTCTAAGATATTTATATGCATCATGTATTTCGCTTGTATATTACTCATTCTGGCTTTTTCCCTCTATTAGTCTCACCACTCTGCCTTTTTTCACTCAATGCTTTCGTACAAGTGCTCAAAGATAATATCGAACTCAACCAAATCTTATTCCGAGGAATTCAAACTGGGTTATGAACGAAAGTGTAATTCAAGAGATCTATGAGACGAAATAACAAAAGTACTGGACACAGTAGAAGGAAAATTATTTTTAATTCAAGAAAGTGGTTTTTGAATTTGAAATTGACACTTTTTTTTTCTCAGGATTATTTTTGACAACTACTAGTAATTTTCGAAAATAATAATAATTTTTTTCGAATTTTTTTTTCTCAGACTAGCAAAGAAAACGAAAACTGATTTGGATGCTAAACGAGCAACCAAATGTCCTTTGAATTTTTTTGAGACTTTTTATGGATTAAAAATTCAAGAATGCCGAAGAATGCGAAGAACAATGAAAAGAATAAAAGAAAATTGGATATAACCTTGATTTTTGGAGCTCAATCTCTGATTCCAACTGATGAGAACTACGTAGCAATAGTAGATACGCAACCCACAACGAGATTAGAACCAACTCAAGAAAGCCAATAAATCGAAATTTTGGACTCGACCCAAAATTAATGAACTAAGCAACCAACACAATCGCCGACAATATATTGACCTCTTGATTACACAATTTATGAATCTAACCTCGAAAGTTTGAACCCCACGAGAAATCGATTCTTGATAAGTCCGTAATTGCTCAATGAAGAACAAAGTATTTGAAAGCTAAAAGTCTCACGATTAATTCTCAATAATAATAATGAAGGTTGTTCTTTACAATGAAAAATAATGAAATTATTTATACCAAACTCTACTAATCCTAATTTGCACGAAAATAATACTCAAACATTGTAAAAGATACTAAAAATATAGAATTCTAAGTAAATTAAACTGTCATAATTTGGAAATGTTCTGCCCTGGATCATATCATCCACTTTCTCTTCAAAATTATTGGTCCTCGAATCTGTGCCTTGTGATCGCATAGGGAATAACCAGTCTGCTACCTATTTCATCACTGCACCATCTGGATCAAATGAAATTTTTTTCCTCCCATGGCATCTCCTTCCGAGTCCAACATGGAAGTTGTTCATTGGCTTGTTAGCTTCGACATTTCGTCCTCCGTAGCTTGAGCAAGCANTTTTAATTCAAGAAAGTGGTTTTTGAATTTGAAATTGACACTTTTTTTTTCTCAGGATTATTTTTGACAACTACTAGTAATTTTCGAAAATAATAATAATTTTTTTCGAATTTTTTTTTCTCAGACTAGCAAAGAAAACGAAAACTGATTTGGATGCTAAACGAGCAACCAAATGTCCTTTGAATTTTTTTGAGACTTTTTATGGATTAAAAATTCAAGAATGCCGAAGAATGCGAAGAACAATGAAAAGAATAAAAGAAAATTGGATATAACCTTGATTTTTGGAGCTCAATCTCTGATTCCAACTGATGAGAACTACGTAGCAATAGTAGATACGCAACCCACAACGAGATTAGAACCAACTCAAGAAAGCCAATAAATCGAAATTTTGGACTCGACCCAAAATTAATGAACTAAGCAACCAACACAATCGCCGACAATATATTGACCTCTTGATTACACAATTTATGAATCTAACCTCGAAAGTTTGAACCCCACGAGAAATCGATTCTTGATAAGTCCGTAATTGCTCAATGAAGAACAAAGTATTTGAAAGCTAAAAGTCTCACGATTAATTCTCAATAATAATAATGAAGGTTGTTCTTTACAATGAAAAATAATGAAATTATTTATAACAAACTCTACTAATCCTAATTTGCACGAAAATAATACTCAAATATTGTAAAAGATATTAAAAATATAGAATTCTAAGTAAACTATGAAACAGCCAAATTTTGAAAATATTCTGCCATGGGTCATATAGATACTTGTTAAGAAAATCAATGCGACAAAACCTTAACCAATGAAAATGTACTCATCTAATTTAAATTATCTATATCTTGTCCATCAATATATTCAATGTCAAAATTCTAGTGAAATATGATATTTGTTATCTTATTATAGATTTTAAGCAATACCATCTTCATATAAAATAATTATGAATTATTGGTGACTATTGTGAGTACGATGGTTCAATGAAAAATAATATTTTTCTTGTACTCTTCACAAATCTTGTGTTAAGAGTATATGCTGAGGGTAAATATCTTCAAAATTATGGGCATTTATTACACACACAAAATGTGCCTTTTAAAAACCTTGCTTAAAAACGCGTGGAAAAATCATATGAAGAAAAAGTAGTACATGATACATTTGAATAGTTATGGAGTTTGCTTCATTAAAAACCTATTATAAAGCTAAACACCTTATGCCATGTTTGACATGTTCAATGGGATAGAATTAAGAAGAATAAAATTAAAATAGCCTTTGTTGTCTTGTGTAATATGGTCTAAGGTATTTTTTGATGCAGTTTTGGTCTAGAGACCATGCATCATTGGCCACCTATCATCAATCACATCCACAAGCCCCTATGCACTTTCCTTTCGTAATATTATGCACAAGGTATTCTCCAAAGCCTTTCCCAAACACATCCGTAAGCCCATATTATGAATTCAACCAAAAGCATTCTAAAACATTCATAAAATTGGATGGCTAATTTTTTATATTTGAAGTTCAAGGACCATACGCAAGAAAAAAATATAAGATAATGGACCGTTTGCATGGAAAAAAATAAAATTAAGATGAGGGACCATTTGTGGTGGAAAAATTTATGTTTAGAACCAACCGTGTCTGTAACTAGTAAATTCAATCCGATAATTGACTCTTCATTCGGTCTCATTAATTGAATCGTTCAAAAACAAATAGAAAATATTTTTTAAAACAAAAAATGTGCATGTAATATTACTTTCAAAGTCAATGCACGTTAAATTAATATTTTATTCCATCAAATAAGGTAGAATAGTAATAAAAGGATGAAAATAGTAAAACACTTGTTATTTTGTGTTGATATCAGATTTTAAATTAAGGATTAACTACAAAATTCTTCTCCAATGAAAGTCTTTAAACAAAACCTACAATTATAGTTCTACGTCACTCCCCATAAATAACTCCGTACCAATCACTCATGAGCTCGGTGAGCTCCATTGTAATTAAGGGACATCATGATTATTGATTTGACTTTGCTTTGACCAATTCCATGAGGACATGTGGCATAGCTGACGTGAGCACCTCATGGTCAACCAATCAGAGATCAACAATCATGAGGAAATTGCAACTATTCCAAAAACTTCATGATGAGTTACAAGGAGCTAACCTTGTCCAATAAGAAGACCTTTTCAACAGAATAATTTGCCACACCTAATAAGAAAAATATTGTAACTGATGTCAGGTGACAATCCAAATACCATAGACGACGTGACAATGGCGGCCAACCTTTCCAAATTCAGCTAAAAATGGAGACAAATGATCCCCTTAATGGACCTCGACTTCACCCACATTCCACTTCTGTACAATAATACTCTCAAAGAAAAGTAAATAATATTATCTTCTCACTATTCCAGTTAATTATCTCGCTCTAATTCTTAATTAAGTTGATCAAAATTGATTACAAAGAAGGAATGAATTTGTTTGGGGGTGAAAATCCTTAGCTCGCTGCCATGAAAGAAGCAATAGAGTGTTTAACCAACGCTGTCCAGCGAATGAAGATAAAGCAAACTACAACCTCTCTCTTGGCTGAAACCAAGGAACAATCTCCATTTAGAGGAAGAGTTGGGTAATCTCCCACCAAAAAAAAGTTAAAACTTCTAAGGGAAAGAATCATCCAAAAGCAAAACCGACGAGCTGAAAAGTCCCCCCCATTCCACCTACTGAATGAACTGCCAAAAAGGCAGAAAGTATAATCGACAGATTGGGGACTCAGCGTTCACTAAGACCTAGAGGTGACCAACTCTATCCCAAGAGATCATATCAAAAGTGATGGGCCTGAAATAAGTTTGTTGAAAAAGCGTATAGTCGATCTGGAGGCTAGGCACAAAGGTACTGTAGAGGAATACTTCACTAGAAGTTACTCTCCCTTCACAGAGGATCTACTTGAAAAATCGTTGCCTCAGAAATTAAAGATGCCTCAGCTTACTGGCTATGATGGAGAAGGAGACACCCTTAGCAATTTAGACAAATATACTTTGTGGATGAAGCTACAAAGGGTCAATGATGCTATTATGTGCAGAGCTTTCCCTTTATCACTGGCGGACAAAGCTTAAAGGCGGTTCATAAGGTTATATTAAAGGTCTATCAAAACTGGGATAGACCTAGCTACTGTTTTTTCAACTTAGTTCATGGGTTCCAAAGATAGAACTATACCAAAAGAACACCTCGTAAATAATAAGCAAGGAAGAAGTTGTCTTTGAAGAGATACCTTAGCAGCCCTCAAGGCTGTTATGTTAGTCCTGAGACCAAAGACATGATTCTAGTGGTCCGTTCATGAAGATTGCCCCTAAATTTGTCATGAGTTTCTTACTAGTGTCGAAACACACATTAAAGCAACTTCAGACCAAGAAGAGGAAAATGCTAAACTTAATCATATGGTTCAGTCTAAGGACAAAAGGATGGAAAAAAGATCCATCCCAAAAGATAAAACAAAATAGAACCTCGCTTTTATCTAGAAAGGTTTTATCAATATCACCGTTTGAACACCTCTTTAGAAAAGATATTCATGCAAGTTGGAGATAAAGAAGTCTCCTATAGACCTCTTTTCTTAAAGAAAAACATGGCAGGTTCCCGTCAAAACAGATATTGTCGATACCATAGATTGGCTGGAAATAAAACAGATGACTATAGGGACCCAAAGGAGCAAGTAGAAGCCCTTATTAGCCTAGGATAGCTATGGGAGTTTGTATCGAAACTAGGAGAAGCAAATCAGGCTCCTCCTATTCAGCAACCTTTCATATACCAACAAACAAATCCTTAACCTGCCAGAAGTACCCAAGAAAGAGCACAATTAAAAATGTTAATATGAGGAAATTAATATGGTGAAGGTTCAAGGAGGAAGGACAGAAAGCATGCCAGAAATGAATGAATCAAGCAAAATTACGAAGTGGGACGACATAAGTCCAACCTCACAAACATGCAATGCCCTAAATGGTTTGGTTTTTCTGAAGAAGACTTCCAAGGAGTAATGCAGAACCAAAACGATTACCATGCTAATTGCCAGAATTAATACAAGACGAACAATTGTTGATAATGGAAGTTATGTTAACATCCTTTACTCCAAAACTTTGGAGCAGATGGCGATACAAGAAAAATATTTGCAGCCTTATACAAGAAGGCTGCAAGGCTTCACAAAGAAACTATTAATGTACGAGTTCAGATTGCTTTGATTGTCGAGCTGGGAGATATCTCCTACCAAAGGATGAACCACTGATGTCAGTTGAAGAAAATGGGGGCATATTCTTCTAGGGGAGCTCCATCATCTTCCCCTTGCCCTATCTTTAGGAGGGGCCCTCTCCTCCAAGTCCTTCTAAACATTATCTTTGCTGATCTTTTCCATCTTATCTCAGATGTGCTTGGCAGCCTCGAAGGTGGGTTTGAATCCTCCCTTCTTAAAAGTAGAAGTGACAACAAGAATAGATGCCACGTCAAGAACGGGTTATTTCTTCTTCTCAAAGTTTTATGCCAAACAAAAGTGAAATCAGATAACGTAATAATGAAAAAACTACTCATGAGGCTTTGGATATTACCTTTTGAAGCCTTCAAGTTGAACTCGGTGAAGAAGCGATGATTCTCTATCAAATGAGAATAATCACGCCAAGACAAAGGACGTCAATATATGTCCTCTTCAATAGCCTACTTTCCCCTAGAGAGCTCGAAGCGATCAACCGAACCTGCAAAAAAAAAATGTTTAGAATTGGTTGAAAGAAAGGAATGAAACACGCAAGTTAAAACACTCACAGGCTACAAAATATTGCGTGGGGTAGGTTTTCTGAGGCACATAATCACCCGAACCAGGACTCCTTCCACATTATTATGGAGAAGGGAAGCCCCACCACATAGAGCGAATGAGACCCCTATGGAGTCATATAGTACTACCCTTTGAAGTCTCATTTGCCTAAAACTCTAAGTTGGAAGAGGGTTTGAAAAACATGAAGGGCATGCCTTCCCCTAGGGAGGTCTCCTTCTACAGCATAAGAGACCCAACCATTTAGGGCCATGCATTAGAAAGGAGTTAGGTTAGAGCGAACCTATAGAGCCTTAGAATTGCCCTAAAGAAAGGGTGATAGGTAGACGAATCATCTCCTTAAGGATAAACTCACTAATGACCACTCAGTCCTACATCGCAAAGTAGGTCCTTTCTTTGAAGGTTGGGGCTAGGAGCTTGATGTGAACCCACGTAGCGAAGAACTACGAAACTCACGATTAGATTGAAATCGAACCCAAGAAAGTCAAAGTAATCAAAGTTTTGGATTTGATTCGAAAATAACGAATCAAAATAACGAACAATATGTTGACCTATGGTCAAACCGTATGTTTGATTACAACAAAAAATTTATGTTTATCTCTAATTTAATCTTTAAATTGATTACATGTTGGCAAATTGGATCAAAACCATTGAACGAGAAGGTGTAAATCAAGGAAGATCAAATGATGATCGATCGAGCACTAATGAAGACAAGCTCTACGTCATCTCAAATCAAGCAACAAATCGAACACTCACGCCAAATTAATCCAATACTTTGTAACTAAATTTCTCTTAGCTCGTTCGTAAAGGTAAAACACTTTAATTCTTGACAATGATACTTTGCAAGCTCAAGTAATGATTTTTTGGACACAACAAAATTTACGTGACGAAAATGTTAGCACAAAATTAATTTTCAAAGTGAAGTTTTTCTAACCTATTTTATTATTAATATTTTTTTTTGAAAACTATCAAAACAAACTTACTTTGAAAAATCAGGTAAAAATATCATTGATTACAAACAAAAAAAAAGAAAAACGACTCTGACCAACTCTGGTCATCCGAACGTCCAGTTTGCCAACAACAGCCGATTTTTTGACTGTTTTGACAGAATTCTTTAACGGCTAGTTTGGGTCATCCGGGTTTGCAAAGATATTGGCATTTTTCAATTTCTATAAATACCAACTCACCTACCATTTGAAAAACAAATTTTGAGCATTCAATTTGATACTCATTGATCTAACATTGATCTCTCATATCATTTATTATCAAAACATTTTACTCTTGAAAATTTTTTGATCAAAATTTTTTGTTGAAAATCATTTTATACATCAAAGATCTACACACCAAATTTTTGAGCTTCATTCGTTGCTATCTATTAAAGTGTTTGCCTATTTCTCTTTTTATACTTAACCTTGTATTCATTATTCACTAAGAAGATAAGACTTCACTTGTAAACTCATTTTGAATTGTGGATCGTATTGAGGTCCCGGAAAGTTCAACATTATAAAAGGATCGGTGCTCCTTATTTATAAGTCAGCGGAAGCGTTGTAAAAGATTGAATTGCACCATAAGTCAATCAATATAGTAAAAAAGATCTTGCTCGTGCCGGAGAGCTTGATAACGGGGGACATAGATCATTGCATTGGGTCGAACCTCCATAAATATATCGTTTGTACTTTCTATCCCTTTTACTTAACGCTCTTACTTTGTGCAAATTGCGTTATTTCACTTACTTGCTTATTTGTGTTTAGTTGTCTTCTACTATTTGCTGGCTTATTATATTAAAATTGAGTTTTTAATGAAAGAATTTTTAGAACAAATTCACCCCCTCTTGATTAGTCAATCTTGGGCTTCACAATACTCAAACGATATATTGATCATTTTGATTGAATATTTGAGAATCTCACCCGATTGATTTGAATGCCACAAAAAGAATCTTGATAAGTTCAAGATGTGTCCAATGAAGAACAAAAATTCGAAATCAAATTTCTCTCAATAATAATGTTGAGTTTTTCAATGAAAAGAATGAGTTATATTTATAGGGAACCCATAAAACCTAGTTAGAATTGAAATTAAGGTAAAAAAATAGCAAAAGATATTACAAAATAGAGTTTTAACTTAAATAGAAGATTACGCGAAATTTGGAAAAAATCGCGACTAGAATGAACTATGCTTCCTCATCTGTTGCTTGAATCACGTTGATTCATTTGGTTTCTCCTCCCGAGCCCAACACAAAACTTGTTCATTTACTTGTCGTGATGAGCCTTTAGTTCACCATAACTTGAGTCAGCAATCTCATCGCCTTTTTCACCCACTTTGCTCTTGACCGTGTTGCCGAACCTCTTTCGATAATCAACTGATCATTTCCCGGGCTTGACTTTGACGCTCTCGACTCTGTGCTCACATCATCCCCTCCATTTTCAAAAGGATTCGTCCTCGAATCTGTAACTGCATCAAAGAGAGAGAGAGAGAGATCATATACATCAAAAGTAGCCGAAATATTATACTCACTTAGAAGATCCAGCTTGTATGAATTGTCATTGATTTTCTCGAGAACTTGGAATGGTCCATCTCCCTGTGGCTGCAACTTTGATTTTCCTTTTCTCTAGAAAGTGCTTATTTCTCAAATATATCCAAACCCAATCACCGGGTTCAAATGAAATGCTATTCTTTCCCTTGTTAGCTCGTGAAGCATAACGATTGTTTTTGTTTTCAATTTGTAATCTCACTTTCTCATGGAATGACCACCATCTCGACCTTCTTTTTCCCATCTAAACTATCACGTTCATTCACAGGTAGAGGAACTAAATCCAATGGTATTAGTGGATTAAAACTATAAACAATTTCAAATGGTGAACATGAAATAGTAGAATATATAGCCCTATTGTATGCAAACTCAACGAAAGGTAAGCATTCTTCCCAACTTTTCAATTTTTTCTTAACCAGAGTGCGCAACAATTGAATCATAGTCCTATTGACTTCTTCGATTTGCCCATCGATTTGTGGGTGACATGTAGTAGAAAACAACAGTTTTGTAACTAACTTACCCCAAAAAAACTCGCCAAAAGTGACTAAGAAATTTAGCATCTCTATCCAACACTATACTCTTAGGGACCCCGTGTAAATGCACTATTTCCTTAAAGAACAAATCAATTATGTTAGTGGCATCGTCGATTTTATGATCTGAAATGAAATGCACCATCTTAGAAAACCTATCAACCACTACAAATATTGAATCCTGACCCCTTTTAGTTCTAAGTAAACCTAAAACAAAATTCATGGAGATATCAACCCAAGTTTTACTAGGAACGAGTAAAGGAGTATACAATCCGTGGGGAAGAACCTTAGACTTAGCATATTTACAAGTTATGCATCAATCACAAGTTCGTTCTACATCAATTCTCATTTTAGACCAATAAAAATGTTCTCTTAACATCTCTAAAATTCCTGCAACCCCAAAGTGACCCATTAGTCCCCTACCGTGTGCTTCTCTAACCAACAATTCACGCATGGAATAATTAAGAACATATAGCTTATTTTCTTGAAACAAATAACCATCATGCTTAGAGAATTTGTCAACCGGCCACTCACTAATGACCACTCAGTCCTACCTCGAAAAGTAGGTCCTTTCTTCGAAAGTTGGGGCTAGGAGCTTGATGTGAACCCACGTAGCGAAGAACTACGAAACTCACGATTAAATTGAAATCGAACCCAACAAAGTTTTGGATTTGATTTGAAAATAACGAATCAAAATAACTAACAATATGTTGACCTACGGTCAAATCGTATATTTGATTACAACAAAAAATTTATGTTTATCTCTAATCTGTTTTGACAGAATTCTTCAATGGCTAGTTTGGGTCATCCGGTTTGGCAAAGATATTGGAATTTTTCAATTACTATAAATACCAACTCACCTACCATTTGAAAAATAAATTTTGAGCATTCAATTTAATACTCCTTGATCTAACATTGATCTCTCATATTATTTATTTTCAAATCATTTTACTCTTGAAAATTGTTTGATCAAAATTATTTGTTGAAAATCATTTTATACATCAAAGATCTACACACCAAACTCTTGAGTTTCATTCATTGCTATCTATTAAAGTGTTTGCCTATTTCTCTTCTTATACTTAACCTTGTATTCATTATTCACTAAGAAGAGAAGACTTCACTTATAAACTCATTTTGAATTGTGGATCGTGTTGAGATCCCGGAAAGCTCAACGTTATAAAAGGATCGGTGCTCCTTATTTGTAAGTCAGCAGAAATGTTGTAAAGGTTTGAATTTCACCATAAGTCAATCAATATAGTGAAAAAGGTCTTGCTCGTGTTGGAGAGCTTGATAACGGAAAATATAGATCATTACATTGAATCGAACCTCCAAAAATATATCGTTTGCATTTTCTATCCCTTTTACTTAACGCTTTTACTTTGTACAAATTGCGTTGTTCCACTTAGTTGCTTATTTGTGTTTAGTTGCCTTCTACTATTTGCTGGCTTATTATACTAAAATTGAGTTTTTAATGAAAAAGTTTTTAGAACCAATTCACCCCCTCTTGATTAGTCAATCTTGGGCTTTCACAATACTCAAACAATATGTTGACTATTTTGATTGAATATTTGAGAATCTCATCCAGTTGATTTGAATGTCACAAGAAGAATCTTGATAAATTCGTGATGTGTCAAATGAAGAACAAGAATTCAAAAACAAATTTCTCTCACTAAATCTCAATAATAATGTTGAGTTTTTCAATGAAAATAATGAGTTATATTTATAGGGAACCCATAAAACCTAGTTAAAATTGAAATTAAGCTAAAAAAAATAGCAAAAGATATTACAAAATAGAGTTTTAACTTAAATAAAAGATTACGCGAAATTTGGAAAAAATCGCGACTAGAATGAACTATGCTTCCTCGTCTGTTGCTTGAATCACGTTGATCCATACGGTTTTCCTCCAGAGATCAATACGAAACTTGTTCATTTACTTGTCATGATGAGCGTTTCATTCACCATTACTTGAGCCAGCAATCTCATCGACTTATTCGGTTTACCCATCAGTTTGTAGGTGACATGTAGTAGAAAACAACAATTTTGTGCCTAACTTACCCCACAAAACTCGTCAAAAGTGACTAAGAAATTTAGCATCTCTATCCAACACTATACTCTTAGGGACCCCATGTAAACGCACTATTTTCTTAAAGAACAAACCAGCTATGTTAGTGGAATCGTCGATTTTATGACGTGAAATGAAATACACAATTTTAGAAAACCTATCGACCACTATAAATATTGAATCCTGACCCCTTTTAGTTATAGGTAAACCTAAAAAAAATCCATGGAGATATCAACCCAAGTTTTACTAGGAAGTATACAATCCGTGGGGAAGAACCTTAGACTTAGCCTATTTACAAGTTATACATAAATCACAAGTTCGTTCTACATCAATCCTCATTTTAGACCAATAAAATGTTCCCTTAACATCTCTAAAATCCTTGCAACTCCAAAGTGACCCATTAGTCCTCCACCGTGTGCTTCTCTAACTAACAATTCATGCATGAATCAATTAGGAACACAGTTCATTTTCTTGAAACAAATAACCATCATACTTAAAGAATTTGTCTATCGGCCCTTATTACATGATTCATATATGATGGAAAAATCTAAATCATTCATATACATGTCTTTAATGTACTCAAAACCAAGCAACTTTGCACTTAAAGAAGTAAGAAGCACATACCTTCGGGGATAACGCATCCGCCACTACATTTTCCTTGCTTTGTTTGTACCGGATGACATAGGAAATTGTCTCAATAAATTCTATCCATCTAGCACCCTTTTGTTCAGCTTACCTTGACCCCGCAAATACTTCAATGACTCATGATCAGTATGAATCACAAACTCCTTCGACCATAGGTAATGCTGTCATGTCTCCAAAAATCTACCTTAATTCCCTTAGCCCTAACCACATATCCAAGAAATACAACATTTTCCACGTAAAATGTGCACTTTTTAAGTAGCAAAAAGTTATTCTTTTCTTAAAACTACTAGCACACACCGCAAATGTTCAATATGTTTATCGAAATCCTTACTGTAAATTAAAATATCATCAAAGTAAACCACAACAAACTTGCCTATAAATGCACGTAAAAAATGGTTACTTAAACGCATAAAAGTGCTCAGTATGACCAACCATTCATACAAGCCATATTTAGTTTTAAATACGGTTTTCATTCATCACCTTCTCTCATTCGAATTTGATGGTAACCAAATAAAAGTGCTCAGTATGACCAACCATTCATACAAGCCATATTTAGTTTAAAATACGGTTTTCATTCATCACCTTCTCTCATTCGAATATGATGGTAACCACTCTTAAGATCAATCTTCCTAAATATCCATGTACCAAATAATTCGTCCAACATATCATCTAACTTAGGAATAGGATGACGATACGTTACCGTTATATTTTGATGGCCCTTCAATCTATGCACATTCTCCAAGTTCCATCATTCTTTCTCACAAGTAGGACTAGTACGAAACATGGACTTATGCTCTCCCTCATATACCATTTGCTCACCACCTTCTCCACTTGCCTTTGAAATTCCTTTGTCTCCTCGGGATTATTTCGGTAAGTTGGTCCATTTGGAATGACTACACCAAGTACGAAGTCAATTTGGTGTTCAATGCCTCGAATGTATGCCAACCCACTAGGCACGTCTTCTAGGAATACATCTCCAAATTTCTGTAATAAAGAAATAGCCAAACTAGGGAATAGTGGGTTCGATTCCTCAAAATTAAGGAGTGACTCCTTGTATACCAACAAAATCATTTGTTGTCTATCTACTATCACTCTTTCCAACTCATTCTCTTTTACAAAGAAATTTTCTCTCGACTTTTCTCTTCTCTCGGAAGATCCTCATTCTTTTCTCTCATGTAGCTTTTCTCTCTTTTAGTCGCCTCACAATTTTCTCTCTATTCCTCTAACTCTTTTCATCTCTTTTCTTCCTCATTTTTCAGTTTGATTTGGTCTTCATACACTTGTACTAGTGTTAATGGTGCAAGTGTAATAGACTTTCCACCCTTGATAAAGCTGCACTTATTTTTATACCCATCGTGTATCACCTTCATACAGTATTGTCATGGTCTTCCCAACAAGTTATGACCCGCATGTATAGGTACTACGTTACACAATACTTCATCATGATAACTACAAATTGAAAAATTTATCAACACCATTCTATTCATATTAACTCCCCACGTTCATTCCACTACTGTAACCTATAGGGATTAGGGTATCTAAGAATAGTTAATCCCAATTTTTCCACCAGATTAGTGCTAGCTACATTTGTACAATTCCCACCGTCAATGATCATGCTACATACCTTATTATTAATATAGCACCATGTATGAAAAATATTTTCTCTTTCCTGCTCTAAGTCATCCGCCTTGATTTGAGTGTTAAAAGCTCGCATCATGACCAATAGCTTGCCAACAGCATATTCCACTCTGCCTCCATCACTAGCCTCCTCCAATTCCGGCATGCATTCATAATCACTCTCATTTTCACTCACCACCTCTCCATTATCCTGTAAAATTATCGCTCTTTTGTTTGGACATTACGAATCGATGTGCCCCGGCCCTAAACATCTAAAATATTTGATGTCTCGACTCATTGATGACTGAGATTCCATTTTCTTGCTAGCATTTTCTTCCATTTCCTTCGACAATTTCGTTTTACCCCTAGAAACAACCCCATCTCATTTGTTGTTGCCCACTTCGATTTCAAGGATGAGTTAGAACCGGAAACACCCGATGAGTACCTTGTTGTTCCCTTCCTCTTCAATTGACTCTCCACCTTCATAATCATGTGTATGTCTTCTAATTCCATATAGTGTTGCAGTTCCACTACATTAGCTATGTCCCGATTCAATCTTTTCAAAAAGTTGGCCATGGTGGCCTCTTGATCCTCCTCCACATCCGCACTAATAGTCAAAAACTCCACATCTTTGTGATAGTCCTCCACACTCTTCGATCATTGGTAGAGGCTTTGTAGTTTTTTATGAAGCTCTCGATAGTAGTGATTATGTATAAACCTCTTTTACTTGATAGCTTTCAAGTCCTCTCATATATTGATCGGTCGTTCCCTATATCTCTCCTCGTTGTCATCACTTGATCCCATCAAGTGATTCATAGTCGGTGAATTCAAGGACCGCTATCATCACCTTTTTATCCTCCGAATAGTTGTGGCAGTCAAAGAAAAATTCAAATTTTTTCTCCCACTCCAAGTAAGCCTTCAGATCACTCATTCCTTTGAATAGTGGAATAGACATTTTTATGTTGCCCATATTCTCATCTACCTTGTCTCCAACCAAGTTTCTACCCATTCGTTCAAGTCTAGCTCCTCTATTTCTCATCATACCCATTTCAGCGTCGATTACCGCCTTCTCATCCACATCACTCCCATAATCATATTCTTCATGCACCTCCATCCTATGCTCTTGCCTACCCCGTCTCCATATATTTGGAACTCCCTTATGCAAGTTGGCAAGCTCTGTGTCTTATCTATCCAATCTATCTCGTACATCTTCAAATAACTATTCAAACCTATGGATCATCTCATCCGACATGTTGGTTTGGTTGTTGTTTCAGCTAGGTGTTGATCCGTTCCTATCAGACATCCAAAATTCTAAAATTTATTTGTGCCTCACAAATGTGCGCTTGTATATCACTCAATTCGTCTTTTTTCCTCGATTGATCTCACCACTCTGCCTTTTTTCACTCAATGCTTTCGCCCAACTGCTTCAAATGAAAAATTCGAGTTCAATCAGAAATTATTCTCGTAGAATATAAATCGAAATTTTGAGCGAGATTTTGAAAATTTTGAAGACTCAAGAAAGAAAATGAATTAAATTGGATGATTGGAATGAAAATTAAATTCAAAAAAGTGGTTCTTGAATTTGACACAATAGATAACATAATTGGTAGGCAATTTCTGAGATAAATAATAACAAATTTTTTTTTTTTTTTACGAAATTCAACTATGAGACCGGCAAAGAAAACGGAAGTTGATTTGGACACAAAATGAGCACAAAAATAACTTTTAAATTTTTGACAAAAAAATTACGGATCAAAAGATTTAAATAGAAGAACACGAAGAACGCAAGAAAAATGATATAAAGACTCAAACGAAAAAATAAAATGATATAACCTTGATTTTGGAGCCTATCTCTGATACCAACTTATGTGAACCAAAGTAGCGAAAAACTACAAAACTCACGATTAGATTAAAATTGAACCAAAGAAAGCCAAAGTAATCAAAGTTTTGAATTTGATTCGAAAATAACGAATGTAAATAACCAACAATATACAAACGTTATGTTGACCCTTTTAATTGAATATTTGAGAATCTCACTCGGTTGATTTGAACGCTACAAGAAGAATTTTGATAAGTTCGTGATTTGTCCAATGAAGGACAAGAATTGGCAAGCAAATTTGCATATTAATAAATTTCAATAATAATGTTGAGTCTTTCAATGAAAATAATGAGTCATATTTATAGGGAATCCAAAAAACCTAGTTAAAAACGAAATTAAGCAAAAAAAAAAAAAAAAAGCAAAAGATATTACAAAATAGAGTTTTAACTTTAATAGAAGATTACGCGAAATTTGAAAAAAAAAATCGCAACTGCAGCCACATAGTGTAACTCTATGCGATCGCATAGATCAAACAGAAAGCCCCCATTTGGTTAAAAAGATATTACAAAATAGAGTTTTAACTTAAATAGAAGATTACGCGAAATTTTGAAAAATTCGCGACTAGAATGAACTATGCTTCCTCGTCCGTTGCTTGAGTCATGTTGATCTATCTGGTTTCTCCTCCCGAGCCCAACACAAAACTTGTTTTTTTGCTTGTCATGATCAGAGTTTTGTCCACCATAACTTGAGCCATCAATTCCATTACCTCTTTCACTGCTTTGCTCTCGACCGTGTCATTGGACCTCCTTTGATAATCAACGGATCGTTTCTCGGGCTTGACTTTAACGCTCTCGACTCCGTGCTTACATCAGAGTTTGATGGCATTATGGATGCATTATTTATTCCTAATCTCTACTAGGTCTACAAAGCTTATAGCAGAAGGAATTTTGGCAGCCCTCAATCCGTCGCATAATCTATAGGGCCCTCACTCATGGTCCAAAGTCCTTGGCCTGACCCAATAGCCTGGGCCAGGTCGGCCGTATTCCTCATAGTTATCCCCATCTCCTAAGCCAAACCCCTTAGGTCTACTCTTCCCTCACCAAAATCAGAGCTCATTTTAGAATGTTTAAAAGAAGAAAAATGAGAATAAATGAAGGTTTTATGGAAGATAACTTACTAGGATGAAGAAGAAATGAGCGATTGCCAGAGTTCAAATAGTTGCCAAAAAAGCTTGAAGTTTTTTTTTAAGAGAGATCTGATTGAAAGTTTGCAAATTAAAAATTTGCAAATGAATGAAATCTGCCTTTTATAGCCAAAGCCAGTTAATCCCAGCCATTGGATTTGGATCCGACACATCTGGAATGTTAATTTGAGCCTCAAATCCGAACCATCCATTTCAAAATCGCTTCACATTCAACGATCAAGATTAACTCATCGATACCACGTACATGCTAAACCGCATTGTCTCGAAGCAACCGCGCAACAATAATCATTGCCTATTTGATGTTACGGTGGATGCATGTATAAGAAGTTGAACCAGTTCAGTTGTCTTTTCTTGAAAACGTACATATCAGAACTTCAATTATAATACTATAAATACCCCTCATTGTACCAATTAAAGGAACAATGCAACTATAATTCATTATACTAAGGCTTTGTTCTGACATTTTTTTTCTCTTAACCAATTATCTTTTAGAGTGTTTACAGTTGGTTATTATCTTTAACTTCGATATTCGATCAATTCACCCCGGTGCTCGAACAATTTGTTGGCTCTTCAAGGAGCAATTCCTCGTACACGTGGTTTGCCTCATGTCTACGTAAGTGTGAGTAGGGCCCGGATTTCTGTTGGCCAATTTCTGGGGGTCAACAAGTCGGACAAATGGTTGGACTAGTAGGAGCACCCTGGGCTGGGCTGGGCTGAATCTTGAAAAGCAGCGCCGATGGTCTTCAACAGTTCTGATCCACCGGAGAGATGGTATGGATAGGGAGGTTGGGTGGGTGGTACAGAGAGAAGGAAGATAGATCCTGGATTTGGGATTAATTGGGATGGTGGGATGGTGGGATTATCATGGTGATTAAGTTTAATTAATTTTTATTAATTACAATTAATAATATCTAATTACCATATGATATATGAATTTAAAATAAACTTTCTTGTTTATGAAAATTAGTTTTAAAATGTTCTCTTGTATTTTTCCCGAATAAGATTTAAGACTGAATTTTCAAATATTAGGCCTGATCTCTGTGCCTACACAAGGCACCACCCCAAAAACTCATTCTACGTATGCCTCGGCTCATTTTGCCACCCCCTATCCTGTTAAAAATAAAAACTATTGGAAGGTATTTTCCTCTAAATCCAGCTCCAAAGAAATCAAACATTACTAAAAAATTCATATTGAAACTGAAGCTTAAAAAAAAAAAAAAACTTTCCGTAATTATTTTTAGTTATAATTTCAATTCGCAACCGATGTTGAAATTAAAACTTTGGGGGATTCCTCCAAATAATTTAAAACCTAAAATGGAAAGTTATTTCGTGGAGATTTTTTCCTATCTGTAACGTTTTATAGACCTTATTAGAAAACGAGCCTGAATAGGAATGGATTTATTAATTGAGTTGCATACAATAAAGACGTGTTTGTGTGAAAGTGATTATTTGAATAATATTTTTTTGGGAAATGTATAGTTAAAAAGTAAAATTATTGGAAGACGTGAAATATGATTTGTCAGGGAAAATAGTAATATTCAAATATTCGCCTTCAAACAAGGCTAAGTAACAGGGTTTTAGGACATTTAAGAATCACAAGATGACTAATCAATTTTTATTATATAGCGTCTGTGAGTGTACATTTTTGAAATAAAAGTCACAACTAGTTACATGAAGATCACTAAATTGCATGCTTCATATAATATTTTCTATTAAATTAAATGTTGAGGTCACACACCAGAAATTAGGTGTCACGCTCACAACTAGTTATATGTGATTTTCAGATATAAATTTTCTGCGATCATGCATTTTGCAGCTGCTGAGAATAAAGGAATGAAGCGATTATTTTTGGGTCTCGAAATGGACTGAGAAATTTTAACTCTATTTAAATGACATTGGATGACTTTCCTTTCCTATCTTTTGTTACAAAAAATAATTAGTTACGGGGCTTAATTATTAATTATTGTGAAAATTACACATCCTACTTTTAAAGATCAATATTCTAAAAACAGGTAATATGTTTCACTTTTCAAAAATCAGATATTTCATATTTAAATATTATAAGTTAATATTTTAATATAAATAATAATATTATAAATTAATTTATATACACACCCTACCCTATCTACTCATCCAAACCCTAAAATCAATTTTTCTCTCATCTCTTCTCCATTCTCTCTTCACTACCGTCTCTTTACTCTCGAATTAAAGTCGTCGCCGCTACAACAACCCGCTTAATGTGAGCGATGCTGCTGTGATGGCGAGTTGCAGTGCAATGAAGTGAAGCGGATCGACTCCGTAGTGATGGTGGTGTTACAATCGCAATCATAGAGTGGCTTCATCCCTACCGATGCTACAGTTCAGTAGTGATAGTGGTGGTACAAGTGGTGGTGGATCTGACGACAACCATGTGATGGTGGTGGCGAATCTGGTGGTGCAGTGAGATGTTGGTACCGTGATGGTTTTTGTTAATAGGTATGTGAAAGTGTGTGGGGGTTGAAATGGAGTTGTGGTGGTGGTTGAAAATAGCGGTGGTGATGGCGACTGTGGTGGAGGCGGCGACGACGACTGTGACGTGATGGCGGTTGTGAGTGTTGGGCGGTTTTGGATCTATTTTGTTGGTGTTGGCAGTGCTGCTGAGGTGGTTTGATGGTGGCAGTAGATATGGTGACAACAATGTACGGTGGTTGGTCGCGATGATGGTAACGGAATTGGCGAGGATAGTGAAGTATTGGTACCGTGATGGTTTCTTGTTAATAGGTTTGTGAAGATGTGTATGTTGGATATGGTGGTTGTGGTGGTCGCTAAAAATGATGGTGGTGGTGGTGATGGCAACGATGGTGGAGGCGGTGACGACAGCTGTGAGGTGATGGCGGTTGTGGAGTGTTGGCGATTTTAGATCTGATTTTTTGTTGTTGCCGGTGCTGGTGAGGTGGTGTTGATAGTGGTGGTGGTTGTGACGGTGGTGGCTGTGGCAATGATGGTGGTCGTGGATGGGATAAGAAGGGGTGAGGCGTTTGTGACCAATTATTTGATTGATTGTGACCAATAATTGGTTAATTTGTGACAAATAAATAATATGTGACCTAAAAATTGTGATTGCGACTCACAATTTATTAAGATGTGATCGAGAAAAATTAAATGTGACCAATTTATTTGATAATTTGTAATGAATAAATGAGTCGTGACCAATAAAAGTTTTAACTTTGTGATCGATGAATAATTTGTGACCTATAAATTTTTTTATTCATGATAGATAAATAACATATAACCTATAAAATTCATGATTTGCAACCAATAATTTGATAAGTAATTTGCAATGAATAAATGAGTTGTGACCAATTAAATTTTCGATTCGTGACCGATAAATAATCTGTGTCCTATAAAATTTTGATTTGTCGAGAAGTAATTTGTGACCTATAAAAAATTTTATTTGTGACTTAAAAAAAATTTGTGACCAATAATTTGATAAGTTGTAACCGAAAATTAATTTATGACCAAATTAAATATAATTGTGACATTAATATGTTTAATAAAATTGATTTTTGAAATTTGAAACCTTGTTTTCTTAATTTTGAAATATATGATACTTAACATCTTAATTATGAAATTTTCCCTTAATTATTTTCCTTCCTATCTTAATTATGAAATTTTCCCTTAATTATTTTCCTTCCTCGGGGGCTTAATTATTTTAGCTAGTTAAAGGGGCTTATTATGCCTCTCTTTGGCTCCATTAAAATGTGGTTTTGGGAAAAATACATTTTAGAGTAGTGATTTTTTTGAATGATATATGGTTAAAAAGAAAAAAAAAAAGATTTATGCATAATATTATTTTATTAAAAAATATATGGTTAAAAATATTAACAAGAAAAATACATTTTGGATTAAAATGGAGCCCAAATAGAGGCTTATTTTCCTTCCATCGCGGAAGGAAAATAATTAAGGCCCTGTAAAAAAACCATACAATTTTTTACATAATAATGGCAATCAAACATGGGCTTAATTAATTTTCTTCCATGTCCGAAGTAAAAATTAACGTTGCGTTTGTTTTAATATTTTTAACATGTTCTCAAATTTCAATTTTCAATTTTGTAAAACATGGAAAAATGTATTTGGTATGGTAATTTTGAAAATGTATTTTCGAAAAAAATTGTTAAACTTATAAGGCAAAAACTCAAAACGTTTTGTTGAAGTTTTGAGTGTTTTCAATGAAAATTTTGAAAACACTTAAAACATTGAATGCAAACGTTTAATTAAATTTATTTAAATAAATTTTAAAATTTAGATTTAAAAAAAAATACACAATTTTAACAAATAAAATTAAAAAATTTTAAAAAGATGAAACCTTAAATTCTTAAAAATAAAAACTTACAAAAAAATAAAAAATAGTTCAAATTCTTAATTATATTTACATAAAAATGTTAAAAAATAGTTTTAGATCAAGTTATTGCACTGAAATGAACTTTCTTTTCTCAGAAAATACTTGATCCATCAAAAATACTGTATATATATTAAAAAATCTATTGCATGTTAGACTAGATGATATCGAACATAATTAACGATTAGAAACATTTATATTGTTTGTTCAATATTATGTAATGTAGTTTAATATTTCTCAAAGTATCGTATAATAGACTCAGATAATTTGCAAAACAAAATAGCTTCTTAAAATAGTTAGAGTTGAATGTGCGGAATTAGTGAAATGTCACGATTATAAATAAGGTGTAAGCTCAAAGACTTGATCAAATCAACTTGTTAAACCTTTTTTAAAAATTATTATTCACTCCAAATGATACTAGAACTTAGTTCACTAACTTGGGTTTCACTTGCCACTTGAGCTAGGTGATAAGTGTGTTTTAACACATTTATTCAACATCTGAAACTAGTAGTTATTGATTAAATTAATGAAATTCTACTCACAATCGGATGATGTTTGCTTTTATAGGTTGAAAATCACCAATTAAAAGAGAACAAACAAAAAGGAAGAGAAAATGACCAAAAGCGTACAAAAAGGTGAATCTGGGGACCAAAGTGGACAAGTGCCGAAGGTTGAAGAACCTTGGATGTAATTTATGGAGGGCATGAATGAAATTAAAGTAAGATTTGAGGACCAAAATGTACACAATTAAAGTTTAGGACCAGACGCAAAAACAACAAAAGAAAAAGGCCGCACGTGGGTGGTTCGAACTAGGCTATTGTAGCAAATAGGTAGTGGCCCAAATGCATAACCGGCACGGTGTTCTGACATGGCCTTTTTTACATTTTCTGATTTTTGGGGACTGTTTGGCAATTTTTGGGCATGATTTTTGATCTTTTAGAAGGGGAAAAAAAATTCAGCCTTTTGCCCCGTTCATTTTACCTTGATTTTGGAGAAAAATAGAGCCAACAACTGGGGCACAATGAGTAATGACGGAGAAAAAATCCGAAGAAAGTTGGAGAGATTTTGGGACTAGATCAATACCAAGACAATACCCATTTTAAGACTCTAACCAAGGGATCTCTCTAAGAACTTTGAAATGTATTTCTCCACATATTCTCTTCTTTATTATATGTTTAAAATGAGCTAAATTCTTTAAGTTGGGATGATTGATGTAACTTAACCTAGTTTTATTAATTTCAATAATTGCTTTTTAATATTTCAGTGTTTATTTTTATGTGTAGTTACTATTGATTTCATGTTATTCATTTATTTGGCCATTAAATGTTTGTGTTGAGCGATTTGTGCAATGGTTGAGAGGTTATTGTACATTTTAGACCAAGTAGTAAATACTTTAAGTTTTTATAGGAGATAGAAACATACTTCTAACTTTAAGTGACTCATTAAAGTGCATTCACAAAGAGTTAATGCAATTATTGAGATTTAATCGATATAGAGATATCTTGGATTATACCAATTGATTATGAATAATTTCGTTCGAAAGAGGCAATTAGTTAAATAGGAAAATTGGGTCTAACATACTGAATGAGTAATTTGTTAATTTGAATGTGGAGAAATTAATTAGACGACGGTTAAGTAAAATCATGAATCACAACTACTTTATTCTCTCATTTTATTAAAATTTTTAGATTTGTAATTCTTGTAGAATTTTTCGTATTTTTATTATTTTAAAAATCAAAATCATATTATGTGTTATATTGTCAGAATTAAATTAATTACTCCCTCCCTTCTTCCCATTCATAGTTAACCGTGTATATTATGTCTAACAAAAAGTTAATTTAAATAAGTTAGACCCAAGATATATTAGCTCAAGGAAAAAAAGGTTAAATAGAATTTTGAGGAATTGAGAATATTAAACATCTTGGCATCCACATGCAGATAATTATGAGTTAATCTTTTGATTTTTGTAGGATAAAAAGGTTGATCGTAATTCTAATCTGATTTTGATAAAGTTTAATAGTAATTCTAATTCTAGTAGTTGAAACCAATTATTATCCAAATTCCTTATATTACATGACTTTCCACTTTTAGTTGCATACAAACTCGATATTGATTTCAACTATAAAAAGGCATAGAAAAATATTAGGCGAAATTTCACGTGCAAGATTTTATCATCTTTTCAACCTTTCAATAATGATGTATACATAACATACAAATTGTTCATTTCTTTATACTTTTATGTGTTCGATGAAATATGCATGAATTCCTAGTGGACCTTTGGGCTAGCCATAACGAAATGTGAACTCATTCGAGAATTCAAGACGAAATGAAATGCGAAATCCGTCGAGAATTTGAAATGATTACATGATGTGTCTTGCTTGATCACGGAAATATTACAAATGAAATGTGGTATAGAGTGTCTATTTTGTTGTTTTATATAATTGTATATAAAAATTGTACGTATCTTACTACATGTTGTTAAATACTCATTGTTACAATAATTTACAGATGAGTTCGGATCGATTTGCACTGTGGTAAGATGGTGATGCATGCTACCAAGAGGGTAGGTTTAAAGAAATAAAAATATTAAGTTTTTCTATCTTTCTATTGATTATTTAGTTTTAATTTGTTCAAAGACATATTTATTAAATAGTCAAGCTTACGTTTCATAGAAACACAAATTCCATATTTTGATTGATATTTATCATTAAAAATAAAGAATTAATTTCCACATTAACATGAAAAAAAAACTGAATTTTTAGTTACACTCTAGGATTTATGAAAATTGGGGTGTTATGTAACGACTACGAAAGATGAGCTTAAAGATAATGAAAAATTAATCACAAGGATGTGGCAATTAACTAGGATGAATTGGCATACATTATTCCGACTTTGTTGATTGCCTATAAATCGATTTTGTGATCAAGCCCGATGAAAAGATAGAAGTCTACATTGTTGAAGGTGAATTTGATCGAATGGGCAAATCCTATTACATTGAAATAGGTAAGATAGAGGTTTGAAGAAATGAAGAGCGGAGCAAAGCTAAAAGAAATAAATTAGGTAAGGCATCTAAAACTTTCTTTAAATATCCATGATGCAAAGTGCCTCAAAGTCAAGTTAGAGACTTTAAAACAAGCAATTTATTGGAGGATTTTGACATATAGTTAACTTTATCTTTATAATTTTGATTATAATAAATGAGTTGATCTTGTTTTCTGACAATTGAATTTAAGTGATTATAGTTTTCAAAGTATTTAATGATAATTTTGATCGATCGTTGCCAAGACTATCACATTTCAAATCGGACTCCCAATTATTGAAGTTACACATTCAAGTCAAATCCTTCAAGACAAGAGTTTAAAGGTCCAACGTTAAAGAATGATCATAGACTAGACATTATTATTTGTAAAGGTATTAATGTTTCAATCTTTAGCAATGAACGATTAAAACTATAAAAATAATTTTATGCACAAAAACTATTTTGATGTATAAAAATGTTTTGACCAAAGGTAAGATTGTTTTTCAAATTGATACTAGAACTTAGATCATATTTTAAGATATCACTTACCTTGAAAAATGAGTTGACATTGCATTATAGAAGTCTACAATTTTCAAAGCATTCAATTCAGATCAAACAAAGCAAAATCGAAGAAATTCTGACTTGGCGGATGTTCGAAAAGTGTAACGGTAAAATTTTTTGACCGTTCTAATGTCTGTTGTCGAACGACTAGTTTTTTTTTTTTTCGTTCGAACATGAGGCAAATGTTTGGACTACAGGTCCTATCTCCTAGAAACTTTTGCTTTTTGAACTCTATAAATAACATCTCTTTTCACATTCATTGCAAGAGTCTTTAAGTACATTAAAGAGAGAAATTCGCAAAATCATTTGTACTTGCATCTTTTCTATTTCATCAACTTATTCATGATGAAAAACTTTGATTGATTGAATCAAAATTTGAAATTATCATACTCATTCAAAGTTTTATCATCTAACACTTGACCTATTATTTACTGTTATTAAATGAAGTATTAGTCTCTCTTAATAATTAATTCATTTGTATCATTTATTAAGAGATAAATTTTACTGTAAAATCTTTGCTCTAAAATTGTGGGCATATTGAGGTTCCATGAAAGCTTAATAGTATAAGAATTGGTTCTTCTTGTTGTAAGTCAGTGTGTGACTCATATTGAGATCCCTTGAAAACTTATACAATCGAAAGCATTGTAAGGGTTTGGATTATACCACAAGTCAATAAATATATTGAAAAGGTCTCGCTTGTAACGGAGATTTTGGTAACAGAGGACGTAGATCATTGGTTTGGATCGATCTCCGACAACAATATCGTTTGCACACACTCTCTCTCTCTTCCCTTTTACTTAAAAAAAATATTTCATTTACTTTTATCGTTTGATTGATCTATTTGTTTAATTTTTGAAAAAGTTTCAAAAACTAATTTACCCTCATTTGATTAGTTATTCTCGGACTTTCAGAGGTAACCAAATATTCTTACTCTTAATCTTTTTATTTATTTTCATGCTTTCATTAGATTAGTTATCAATTTTTGCAAATCATTTTTGAAGTCCTAGCCGCACATGGTTCCCAACAAGTTTGAGGGTTCATTTTGACTATGTTGATCACACTTACGAACTTCAATTTTATCCCATATAATTTACTTATTTCTTATGATTTTGTAGGACCCCACAAGTTATTCCATGAGATGTTTGTTGAAGAAAATGATTTAAAATCAAGTCGGGGCTTGATCGCTTGTGTTAGGGGTGAACTAGAAATGAACTATCCAAGAACATTACAAAGCCAAGTTGAGCATAAGCACCTCTTCACCAAATGCCCAGTTGGGGAAGTTCCGTTAACCCGCTCTTCTCTTTTATTTTGTTCTTTTGCACATTGAGGACAATGTGGGATTCAAGTGTATGGGTGATTGTGTATTTAATCTTGATTATGGTTGACATATTAGATAGCTTTGCCGGCTAAGGATGATTTAATATGTAAAATTGTTATTCATAAGCTATGTCCAATATGCAATTTGTATCTATTTTTTAAAAAATTGCTTGTCCATGAGAAATCCTAAGTTAGTTTGAGCACTATAGTCATGACCAATTGTTATCTACATGTGAAAATTATTGATTGAGGGAAAAAGTCATGAATTGGTAGAACTAGGTTGTGAGTTGTGTGAAGATTTTTTTTTATCAACCTTCATACCTTATCACTTAATCCTATTGTGAGATAAGTTTGGGGGTGTTCAAGCCCGTAAAAATAATTATTTGAAAATGTGTTGATTCCATGCACTTCGGGAATATTTATGTGGAGTGTCTTTGAGTTGGGTGATGACCATACGCTTGGAATCTAAGTCCCATAATTTTTATTGTAAAAAAAGTGGGCATTGCACTTATTGAATTCTTGTTTTATTCCATAGTATTTTTTTCTTGAGTTATTAAGTACATAAGAGTATCTTAAAACCCGTTACCCTTTGATTTTCAAATATGGGGAACTTATCAACCTAAATCTCATTACACGGGTCAAGAAGAAAGTTTATGGGAGTGAGGTTAATCATGAGTTATAATGTAAATTTATGTGGGGACTTAAATAACTAGTGGTTTGCATTACCTAATATAAGCTTAAGTGTTGAAGCACTCAAATTCGGGGAGAATTATCACATGACTATATGTTGACATTGTCAGTATACCCAACCAAATTAGAGCAGAAAAAGAAAGAATGATTGGAGGGCAGCCCATAGATTAACGTCTCGAGAAAGAAAAGAACTTCCAGTTGGGGAAATGTATTTCACGAGCTGAAAAGAAAAAAAAAGGTAATCACTAAGGGTCGGGTTGGTACCAATTTTAAAATTTCTTCCATCTCAACTTTTTCCTAGTCTAAGTGATGATTGAAAGTGAGTATGCACACACATACCTTGATCAAATATAGGATAAGTTTAGTTTGTTTTTTGTAGCATTATTTCGAGGAATATTTGTGAATTGATTATACAATATTACACTTACGAATATTTTTGACGAGTTTCTAATATTGTTGATCTTTATCACATTTTGCTTGATTGTGTAAGTAAATAATTTTGCTCAGGATGAGCAAGAATGTAAGTTTTGGGGTGTTTTATAAGTGTGTTTTAATCATTTATTGACACCTACAACTACTAATTATGGATTAAGTTGATGAAATTCTACTCACAATTAGGTATATTTGTTTTTATAGGTTGAAAAATCACCAGTTAAAAGAGAACAAACAAAAAGGAAGAGAAGTGACCAAAAAACGTACAAAAAGGGGAATGTGGGGACCAAAGTGCACAAGTGTTGAAAGTTGAAGGACCTTATATGCAACTTATGGATGGCATGATTGAAATAAAAGTCAAAAACTAAGGATCAAAATGTACACAATCAAAGTTGGGGATCATATGCACAATTACTAGGGACTTTGACGCAAAAAAACCAAAAGAAAGAGCCTATATGCGTGCATTGTAGCAAATGGGAAGTGGTCTAAATGCATAATCGGGTGCTCTAGGAGTGATAATGTGGGTGCAGTGAGTTATGTTTGGGGGCCTTTTTCACATCTTTTGATTTTCGGGTGTTGTTCGGCAATTTTCGGGCATGATTTTAGGTCTTTTAAAAGGGAAAAATTCAACATTTTGCCCCTATTCTTCATTTTACCTTCATTTTGGAGAAAAATAGAGGCATCAACTAGGGCACAATGACGAAGAAATGAAGAAAAAATCCAAAGAAATGTGGAGAGATGTTGGGACAAAATCAAAACCAAGTCAATACCTATTTCAAGAATCCCATCAACGGGAAGGATTTTACATTTCGTGTTGTATTTTACCTATTACTCTCTTTAAGAACTTGCAATGTATTTCTCCAAATATTCTCTTCTTTATCATATGTATAAAATGAGCTAAGTTCTTGATATTGAGATGATTGATGTAGCTTAATCTAGTTTTATTGATTTCAATAATTGCTTTTTAATATTTAAGTGCTTATTTTCATGTGTAGTTACTATTGATTTCATGATATTCATTTATTTGGCCAATAAATATTTGTGTTAAGTGATTTGTGCAATGGTTGAAAGATTATAGCGCATTTTAGATCAAGTAGTATATACCCTAAGTTCTTGTAGGAGATAGATATATACTCATAATTCTAAGCGGCCCATTGAGGTACATTCACAAAGAGTTAATGCAATTTATTGAATTTTAATCGACATAAAAATATAACAAGTTAAACTAATTGATTATGGTTAATTTTGATCGAGAGAGGTAATTAATTAAAATAGGAAAATTGAATCTGACATACTAAATGGGTAATTTTTAATTTGTATGTAAAGAAATAAATTAGGCGTCGTTTAAGTGAAATCTTGAATCCCAATTATTTATCCTTTCATTTTCTCTTATTTTTAGATTTTTTATTCTTGTAGAGGTTTTATTATTTTTATTATTTTAAAAATCAAAATTGTATTATGTGTAATATTGTTATAATTAAACAGTGTTCTAAAAGACGTAGCGCGTGTTGATGCGTGGAGGTCAAGTTATGGATAAGACGAGGTTAGGCAAGGCATATGCATAAAAAGGCGTAAAAAGACGTTTTCTTATTTTAAAATTATTTTAATTTTTAATCAGTCAAAGAATCATTTAATAATTAAAAATGATATATATCAAACATCTAAAACAGATTTATAGAAAATTTAAATAATTTTTCGAAACTTTTCAACAAAGTTTCAAATATAAATCAACCTTTAAGTTTTAATTTAAAGAATTGTAAAAAAATTTAAAGAAAAAAAATAAAAGAAGAAAAATAAAAGATAATAATGCTGTCTAGGCGCGCATTAGCGGTCAATGATTATCGTTGACTGCTAAATAAGGTGTCAGCCAATTTTCGCCACCTAGACGGCAAAGGCGCACCTTTTAAAACACTGTAATTAAATTAATTATTGTGTAATTAAAAGTAAACATTCCTCGAATGATCGATTCAGACTCATCGTTCACTTTATTACTTGAACGCGACTCATACACTTGTGATTTGTAATTTTAGCGAAAACTAGGCACTACTCTTAAGTAGAAAATAGTTTGATTATATTTGTCTTTTAATATTTTGAGAAAAATATAAATACTTATTTTCCAATAATGTTTCTTTCAATTTTCGAAGTTGCATAGGAGGTTACTGAACTTTTATCATACTTGCAATTAGGTCACCAAACTTTGATTTATGAGCAACGGGTCATCCTATTTGAGTTCAATCAATAAGACTGCTGATATATCCATAAAAAATAACGATGTGGCTACATGTCAACCGGTTTTCCACGTTAATTCATATAAACTTGTACTAGGGGTCATTAAACTTTAAGACTTACGATTAGGTCATCGAACTTCTATTAGGTTCGAGTTGTTTTATGTTATTGGCAAATTTTGTGAACAAAATGACTTAATTGTATAGGTTGTAAAAGTTTAAGGAGTAATATGCAAATAATTCGAAAGTCAGTTAGTATATCTAGGGTTTCGAGTTTGGAATAAGGAGAAAAACGGCGCGGATTTTCGCTGGACCGTCGTCAATGTTTGACTCGAGCTACAAAAGTAGAAACATCATCGCTGGACCTTCACCAGGCCTTTGCTCTAGCGACAGCCCGTCGCTCGACTATCGTTGAGCCCTCGCTCGAGCGATAGGATTATCTGAGAAATTTTTTATTTCGTGATTTAAAGGCTTTTTCCCTGGCCCATTCGTTTCCCAACCTACCTATAAATGTGAAGAGATTTCTACAGATCGAATGAAGTTGATAGGAGTTCTTATCTATGAAGAATGTGTCGTTCTTCGTGATCCACGAGAGATAAACGAATCCATAAGGCTTGGAGTGCTGCAGGGTAGCAGATTCCACAGAGAGTTTTGACAACATCAGCTAAGGATTGTGCAGAGGAGCACGGGATCCGCGAAAAGCTGTAAAGAGTGCAGTCGGGTGATCAAATAATATGTGTCATCTAGTCTGGTAGATTGTAAGTTGTTATATTCATTTATAATATATTGACTGGCAACGTTCTCAGAGTTTTTTTCCAATTGGGTTTCTCCGTGATCATCTTGGTGTTGATTTACTGTTTTCGTTGTGTTTATTGATTGATCATATAAATTGCGGTATTCAAAATTAGGATTAAAATGACTTGCATGTTTAATCATCTAGAAAAGAATTAAAAAGTGACTTGTTGTTATTTTATTCGTTTGTAATTTTAAATTTTGCATTATATATGTATTCACCCTCCCTCTAGATATTGTTAGGGTCAAACTTGCGTTTTTCAATTGGTATCAGAGTCTTAAATCGATTCCTGACCCTTATTTGTTAAGTCTAGATGAGTCATTCTTTCTCCGTGCCTCCATTTTTCGACGGAAGCAATTATGCCTACTGAAAAGTTCAAATGAGAGCTTTTCTTAAGGCTTTGGATGAACGTATTTGGATAAGTGTTGAAAATGGGTGGACTCCGCCTACAACTATTGTTGATGGTGTAGCTAGACCCACTAATATTTCAATGTGGTCGAAAACGAATTTTGATGAGTGTAATTGGAACAGTAAGGGCCTACATGCCCTGTTCATGGTTGTGTCTACTGAAGACTTTAGGCGTGTATCGATGTGTGAAACTGCTAAGGAAGTTTGGGATATTTTAGAAAGCACAAACGAGGGAACTAAAACGGTTAAGAACTCTAAACTACAGATGTTGATCACTAGGTTTGAAGAGATAAGGATGGCTGATGATGAGTCGTTTGATAATTTCTAGGCTAAATTGAATGTCATAGTCAATTCGAGTTTTAATTTAGGTGAGAGGATCCCCAAGTCAAAGATTATTAGGAAAGTCCTTACATCACTGCCTGAGAGGTTCAAACCCAAGGTTACTACAATAGAAAAAAGTAAGGACTTCGATGCTGTTAAGATTGAGGAACTTGTAGGATCACTTCAAACTTATGAACTCAATGTCTCACAACCAAAAAGGGGTAAATCCATCGCCATGAGCACTATTAGAGAAGTCGAGAAAGAGTCCACTGATACTGAGACACTTAGGGACGACGAAATTGCGTATTCGTTAAAAAATTCCAAAAAGTGATGAAAAATAGGAGAGAGTCTCAAGAGCGAAATAGTGATGTCCCTAATGCATTGTCGAGGTAGACTTGAGAAAAATACCTCTAGAACTCCCGATTTAAAATCTCAATCTATCTAATACCACGAGTGTAAGGGGTTTGGTCACATTAAGAGTAAATGTCCTAATTTGAAGAAAAGTTCAGGTACAGAACTACTAGAGCTTTAGCTGTGACCATGAGTGATGATGAATCAGATTCTGATTACCAGGATGAGACATCTGGTGGTGAGGATGAACAAAAATTTATGGCATTCACCTCGATTGCTACCATAGAATCTGACCGTGAGATTGAGAAAGTTGTAAAGGAAGATGAGAATGAACAGTCCGATGAAGAGTCTGATGATGAGACCGACATTCACGAGTCTTATCGTGAATTGTTTGAGGAAAGTCTCAAAATTAAGAAGGTCAATAAAGCCATCTTGAAAAAGGTGAACGAGCTTGAACTTGAACGTGAGAAACTGTTAAGTGACCTTCAAGACTCGACTAACACTTTGAGTGAGTTGAAGCTGGTTAATGAAAACTTGAAAATAAAAGTTAAATCATTAACTACTGATCTTGATAAATCTAATGCTCAATTTCAATCATTTATGATTGGCTCACAGAAGTTGGACAATCTACTTGGGATGAACAAATCTGCTGGAAATAGGCATATTTTGGGTTATGTTGTTAACCATGATGCTACTGCTATTACGTCCAGGACCACGTTCATTCCTGTCACTAACAAAGCTCGAGAAATTGCTCATCTTAAACCCAAAGGAGAGCATGCTATAGGATCAAGACCTACCAAACAGCGTAGGGTCAATCGTGCTACTTTTCAACATCAACCACCTAGCAGGTTTGGACCTAGGTTCATTCCCACATGCCACCACTGTGGTACTTTGGGACACACCAGACCAAGGTATCGTAATCGAGTGACTAGAAGTAATAATCTAGATTTCACTAGTAAGGTTGACTTTCTTGCCATTAAAGTTAGCCACTTAACTGAGATGATGACTCGATTAACTCAATCATCTTCTGCTTCTAAGAAAGTTTGGGTAAAGAGGAGCGACCTCGAAGGTCGTGGATATGGTTGTGTTATTCATAGTAAAGGCATTCAAATTTCACCCTGATTTGGTGTTTAGGTGCTGCATGTGCAGTTCATAGTGTTCATTCATTCATTCATGCATGCATCCCATTTTTTCTTGTTTCCTTTTGTTATTTTTGATTCTACTATTTATGTCCATCTTTTTGTTTCCTGTATTTTTTTCAATAACAAAAAAAAAAAGGAAAAATGAGAAAAATTCAAAAATATTTTTGTTTTGGCAAACGATATGTCATTATGATTGTAAA
>CAIGRB010161410.1:48971-68450 GCA_903798255.1 Fraxinus quadrangulata
AAAAAAAAAAAAAAAATTCCTTATCATTTAGTAATCGTATTGGATTATATTTTCAAATGTATATGATTTTTACGTTTTATTGTATTTATATATTGATTGAATTTTTTAATATTATTTAATTAAATATTAATAAACAATCTTATTATTACAATCTTCAACGACCACCCTAACTGACTTAATATCCTAGATCCGCCATTGGGTACAACCACGTCACTACAATTTACAACCATACAGCTCACTCCGTCGGTCGAGAAGAGGATGAAAATTATAGGATTTCTTCCTCGTTTGTAATAAGCACAGTTGGAAATAGATATTCGATCAATCATTAGACCAATGCGCCATTGTGAAGAAATATTGATTCTTAAGACATTATAATAGATACATATGAGATATCTGATATTTTTATTTATGAGTTTATTCAATTTTTTGCTCTCTCTAAACTAGTGTACAATAACTCAATATTTTTTTGTGTATTATGTGTAATTGTTATTGATGGATGTTGATTATTCTCATGGCATTACCATGTGATGTATCACCGTACTAACATTATAGATTTATTGTGGACGGTTGATACTTTGAAAACATAATTAGCAAAATATGTGTGAAATGAACGTTTCATTCGTAGAAGAAAATGTAGCGTTTCGTGATTTCATTCTGCATGTATGTTGTGCATCTTTCAACTAAATCGATTCAACCACTTAAATAACCACTCTCAAACTAGCTAACGTTGGTAAGCTCATTGAAGGAACTCAAATGGAGTTGCCTGATTAGTCATAAATAAACAATTGTGGCCTGAATACACCAAAATAGAAGTCCAATAACCTAGTTACAAGTATATGTTGAAAGTTTAGTGACCTCCATTGCAATTTTACGGAGATAATCCAGGGAAATAGACTGACATTTTGGCACATTTTTAGTTTCAGTTACGGGATTTTTTCATGAACTAGTACAATAATCATTTTTTATGTCTCTTACAATTAGAAAGAATGAAAGTCAAATCAAAACGATTATAAATTTTGGGAGTTAAATTCAACATTTGAAAATTTTGAGAATTAAATTGCAAACTTTCGAAAATTTACATTGGGTCAATTATTAATGATTTTGGAATGAAGATGACTTAATTGCAAATATTAGAAAATTAGGACTAAAATCACATGAGAAAATGAGTTCAATTGAAAAAAAAATTGTTAACCTTTTTCTTCTCAAACTCTTAGATGGAAATCATTTTAAACAAGAATTTTCCCTAAATTTTGTTCTATGAATACATACCATAGTCCAACAACTAAAAAGGAAGATTTCAATAGACAATATATTCAAGCCGAGGGTTGGTGAATTCATTGTACACACACATTATACGAGTCCAAAAGGAGGAAAAAATCAAGAAGCTAGTATTTTAAGATTTTACAAGAAGAATGTGGAATCTTGGTATAAAATTTTCAATTTTTCCCCTTCTTCCTTAAAATCTGGTGATTTACTTTAATTCAATCATGATTTATTATTCTTCCATGATGTGTAATTAAGTAATGAGTTAGAATGAATGATTATAACCTAGTTTTGAACCTTGATTTTAATTAAAAAAATTTAAATCTTCAATTGATGTTATGAATTATTTTTACTTCTAATGTTATTATTAGATTGATTGCCCACTAATCCATTGATTTTTTGAGTGATAATCACGTTGAGATGTGGATTATTTGTTTACACCACGCAGTAAAAGTCAAGAACTAGTATTATAACGTAAAAATACTTTTTCTAGTTAATATGATTGTTACATGGATTATTAGAGATTTAATACATTTAACTAAGGTGTCCACGTTGAGATATGAAATTAACTTAGTTAAATAAATTAATTTGAACTCGAGAAAGGTACATTGAATACGCTAGAAAAATTCGATCAAGTACACATAATCAATTGTTATAACTATTACATAGTAATTCTCGTGAGAACAATAATTCGGACTTTTAGATTCACTTCATTACTTTTTACGATCTGTATACTTGTAGAATATAAAATCGACAACACTTACCATTATAAATAATAGAAATTACGTTCGAGCACTTTTCAAGTAGATAAAAGATAGAAGAAACTGAAAAGATGAACTTCAACATGAAAAATAGTTTTAGAAGGTCTGCCGTAAGAATCTAGAGTAATGCTATTTATCATCATGATAATGAAATATCGATAATGTGATAAATTATTATCCCTCATATATATATATACACACACACACACACACACATAAAAATTGAACCGTCAAATCCCATTTTTTCACATAAACTACAACATCATCGATATTCCATCATCATAATGATAAATAACATTATTCAAGAATGTCTACAAATCTGGATCAAGAAAAGCGATGGTCACTTTCGACACGTTGGTGCTGAGGAATCCAAAGAAGTGATGGAGCCCAACCCAATAAAGCGCCTGACAACATTGAAGAAATCTAGTCCTCTAGGTCACTTCTAAGTTAAGAACAATTATGTGTTCATAAATAGTGACTAGAAGGTTGTGAGACTAGAGAATCATAAGGATACTGGCAATGCCATAAATGTTATACAAAATCTTCACCAAAGATTTTAAAGGTGACAACAAAAGAAAGAATCCTTCTAATTAAAGGAAGTGGAGTATCTAAAGGAAAATGGGGAAAGTGAAAGGTTTGGAATTTGGAGTGACATAGGTGAAGAGACCAAAGTTTTCCTGCTTAAAGGTATATGTGTGAGTTAGAAAACACATCGCACACTTGGAGCATTAGATTCACGAACAGTGAAGTTTAGCTTAAACGTTATACCATCAGATGTGGATGGCATGACGTCACCCGTCCCTAATAGATGCAGGGATGATCGCATTTGTGGTACACCCAAGTGGTTGTTCATCAACTTGCAAGTAGGATGTGTAGTGATTCTAGTGCGGTTGATCCCTATTACATAGCCCCCAAGTAAAAAAAAGGCTAAAAGTACCCTCAGAATGAATTGTAGCTACATTGATGGAATGCTATTTCGGCATAATAGATGGTAAGTCGATGAGGTTCCTCACTCAAATGACAAAGAATCTTTTCTAGATAAGGCCCATGAAAGAAACAAAGAATCTTTTCTAGATTAGGCCCATGAAGAAGAATCATGAATCATGCAAAATATCTAGACACTAGCACATCACCATAGGCAGCTCACCGTTTATGAATAAAGCTCATCACGCCTATTTTCATTCATTCCAAACACAATTTGAGTTGATCTCTTTCTCGCATTTCATCATTTTCGCCTTTATCATCTATTATCTCATCTTTTGATTTTCAAAAAAGTCCATCGGAATCCCACGGCTAGAAATTCTTATTTCATGCAAGAATACCTCTCTAACCTTCCCAACAATTTCTCTTAACACATTGCATTGTTTACTTCCATGTACTAAATCTCTTTTGATGTTTAACCAAGTCTTATTATTATCAAAATCGAACTTAGCCTCCGTTTGGTGCACATTAAAACCAAAAATAATGCATTCTTTTGTCAAATCATTCATAGTGGCTACAATGAAGATTCTTGCATTTGAAATTCAATTATTTCCCTTTTTCCATTCTTGCCCTTTTTCAATGAAAGTGTCGGCGTGTGCAAGTGTTGGGGTAAGGGTAATGGTGGCAAATTCATTTTCCTCTATTCCTGTTCGACAGTGAAGGACCAGAAAATTGTCAGTAGTTTTATTGTTTCATTTTCCTCTACATGAACAGGAAAAATGTGGCCCAAATAGAAGCTTAATCAGTTTATCAGAGCATACTAACCTCATCCAATCTACCAAATTGCACATGTTTAGATGAAGTAATAATTGTTTATTGTGCATACGAATTATCTAAGCCTCCATTGGCAAATTTATAAATGGTTTATAAATAAGAATAGTAAAACAAATAGTAGATAGTCCACGACATGTATTGATAATAATAAGTAATAGTCATGAATGGAGTGAAATGTTTCAAAAATCACTCAACTTATACTGTAATCACGGATTGCTCATGAACTTTAAATTGTTTCAACTTACTCACTGAACTTTTTTCGTTTGCACTCCATCCATTATTCTAAAAAAATTTGTTGTTGACATGGCAGACGAAAATTTGATGTGGCAACTAACAGACATTAACACCAGCCAAATCACTTATGATGCCCTAGTCAAAATAACTTAGAAAAAAAAAGACACCTCCAATCATCTTCTTCAGAATCCATCACCCCTATACCGCCACAACTCTAGCAACCACCTCTCTGGCAAATTAAAATTTGACTTTACTTCCATCAACCCAAGTTCCTCACTACCTCAAAAAAATCCTCGTCTCCCATTAACGACACGGCTTGAAAACCTTGGCTTTGAAATTGAAGATGGCATAGAGATTTTCAATCTAAATTAGCCAAGAAGGTCTAAATCGAAAAGGAAAAATCACTTCAATCACTTGTAAGATCGCTCACCATATGGTTAAATTTTTTGTTTGAAAACATTGGTTCATGTGGCTGTAATAATTACGTAGCTTTCTGCCTTCCCCAACTCAAACGGAAACTAACTACATATTTCATCGTATAATCGAATAATTATCACCCACATGTCTACAAAACAATTTCACAAATAGTGACTCTGGTTTGGAGAAGGTGGTCCAGTCAAGAAGCTTCGACCAGGGACAACGGTTGGTGAGGTGGACGCGGACATGGATGGTGTCTGATATTTTTGAATAAAATACACCAAATGCGTGCTGGAGTATTAGTGTCTTTACAAGATAAAGTCATTAGGAATTATCCTTCTTTGTTGCTTTGTTATTTACACATTCTGTTAATAATGCCCTGGTTATTAGGGTAATCTGTTTGTTTTGAATTGGTCTTAGATCACTTCCCACGTTCTTAGATGTGGTGAATGTGGACCTTATTCTATTTTGATTTCCCTGTAAAAAGGCTTGTATAAAGCCAGTGTTTTCTTTGCAATTTAATGTTATGATGTTAGGAGCCTTTAAACACTTTGAGTTCTTGTAAGTTTGTTCTGAGTCCTAACAAATGGTATCAGAACCTCATCACAGGAGGCCTAATTGAGTGTTCTAAGAAACTGCAAGGAAGAAGCAAGAGTGAGAGATCAGAAAAAGAGATAAGAGTTAGAGAATCATGAAGACAGAGAAAGAGAACATCATCTTTATTCAACCGACAATTCCACGGTTCGATGGTCATTACGACCATTGGGCTATGCTTATGGAGAATTTCCTCAGATCGAATGAGTATTGGGGCTTGATAGAGAACAGGATACCTGCAGCAGTAGAAGGGACAGAGCCAACAGAAGCGCAGTGTAACACCATCTCAAATCTGAAACTGAAAGATTTAAAGGTCAAGAACTATCTTTTTCAAGCTATAGATAGAACTATTATTGAGACCATTCTCAATAAGAAGACTTCGAAGGCCATCTAGGATTCGATGAAACTGAAGTATCAAGGCTCTACCAAGGTGAAACGTGCTCAACTACAGGCTTTGAGAAGAGAGTTAGAAGTTCTTAGCATGAAGAAGGGTAAAAAGGTCGATGAGTATTTTGCCAGGACGCTGACCATCGTAAATAAGATGAAAGCACATGGAGAAAAGATGGAACAGAGTGTGATCATTGAGAAAATTTTGAGATCGATGACTCTCAAGTTTAATTATGTAGTACGTTCGATAGAAGAGTCCAACGACCTCTCACCATAACTATAGATGAGCTTCAGAGTAGCCTGTTAGTCCATAAACAGAAGATGCAAGGACAGAAGGAGGAAGAGCATGCTTTGAAAATCACCAATTCAGATAAGCTTGGAGGAAGAGATGAGTACAGAGTTAAAGGGAGAGGAAGAGCTCGTGGAAGTTTTAGAGGAAAAGGCAGAGGCAAGGGAATGTAGTCTTTCAACAAGGCCTTGGTCAAGTGTTACAAATGTCACAAGCTAGGGCATTTTCAATATGAATGCCCCAGTTGGGAGAAAAGTATGAATTGTGTATAATTAAATGAGGACGAAAAGATGTTTCCGATATCGTACATGGAAATGAATCACTCAAAGAGAGAGAATGTATGGTTCCTCGACTTTGGATGCAGTAATCACGTGTGGTAATAAGGTATGGTTCTTTCATCTTGATGAAAAATTTAGACAATCGGTGAAGCTCGGAGATAACTCGAGGATGATGGTTATGGGACAAGGAAATGTCAAGCTCCATATCAACGAATTAACTCAGGTATCACAGAGGTTTATTTTGTACCTAAGTAAAGAAACAATCATTTAAGCATTCGGTCAACTTCAAGAAAAGAATCTAGCTATTCTCATCCAGCATGGAATGTGTAAGATTTAACATCCAAGAAGGGGTTTAATTATACAAACACAGATGTAAACTAAAAGAATGTTTGTTGTGCTTGCTTATGTGATTTCTCCAACTTCAACCTGTTTTCAAGCCGCATCTGAGGACAAAACACAACTATGACACTATCGGTATGGACATCTTAATTTTACTGCTCTACAAGAAGATGGTCAGAGGTTTGCCAATGATCAATGTTCCATCGAAAGTGTGTGGTGATTGTATGGTTGGGAAGCAGAAGCAATACCAAAGAAAAGCTTGTGGAAGGCATCTAAGAAGCTACAACTGGTCCATGCAGATATTTGCGGGCATATCACACCAGAATCAAACACTGGCAAAAGGTATGTAATCACATTCATTGATGATTACAGTAGAAAGACTTGGGCATATTATTATCGGAAAAATTTGAAGCATTAGCTATGTTCAAAAAATATAAGCTGCTAGTGGAAAAGGAGATTAGTGATGTTATTTGTTGTTTAAGAACTAATAGAGGTGGAGAGTTCACCTCACTCGAGTTTAACAAATTCTGTAGCATGAATGAGATTAGCAGGCAGCTTACCACAGCTTATACCCCGCAGCAAAACGGGGTTGCCGAAAGGAAGAATCGTACCATAATGAATATGGTACGTAGCATGCTATCAAGAAAAGAAGTATCAAAAGAGTTTTGGCCGGAAGCAGTTAACTGGTCCATTTATGTGCTGAATCGGAGTCCTACTCTAGCTGTCAAAGATGTTACTCCTAAAGAGGCTTAGATTGGCATAAAGCCTTCTGTTGATCATTTTCGTGTATTTGGGTGTGTAGCTCATGTTCATGTCCCCAATAGTCGAAGAACAAAGCTTGACAATAAGAGTTTCCAATGTGTTCTCTTGGGTGTGAGTGAGGAATCAAAAGCCTATAGGCTTTATGACTCAATATCGAGGAAGATAGTGATTAGTAGAGATATATTGTGTGCTGAGGATGAGAAGTGGAATTGGGGTAGAAATGCAGAGGAGGTGAAAAGTGATGTATTAGAGTGGGGAGATGAGAATGAAGAAGACAATGAAGATGTTGATGCCAATGAGGTAGGAGAAGGTTTGGAAGATGAGCAAGGTGATCAAGAAATGGATAACTCATCAACAAATGAGTCGTCTGAGGAAGCACCACCGAGTCCAAATCAAGGGAGAAATAGGAGGCAGCCACCTTGGATGATGGATTATGTGATCGGTGAGGTTTTATTTGATGAAGAGGAGATGCATAATCTGGTGATGTTTACTTCAGCTGAAGATCCAGTCACATTTGAGGAAGCATACGAGAGTTCGAAATGGAAGGAGGCAATGGATACACAGATAAAAGCTATTGAAAGGAATGATACATGGGAGTGACTACCTTGCCGACTGTAGCAAAAAGAATAGGAATGAAGTGGGTGTTTAAAACGAAGCTTAATGAGAAGGGGGATGTGGACAAGCATAAGGCTCGACTTATGGCAAAGGGATACCCTCAAAGGTAGGGGATTGATTAAAATGAAGTGTTTTGCACCGGTGGCTAGGCGGGATATGATCAAAACAATTCTAGCTCTTGTAGCGCACAAAGGTTGGTGTGTACTTCAATTGGATGTAAAAAGTACGTTACATGGAGAATTAAAGGAGGCATTGTTCATTGATCAACCTCAAGGTTACGAGAAGCACGGTGAAGAGCACAAGGTTTATAAGCTGAAGAAGTCACTGTACGGGCTCAAGCAAGCTTCACGAGCCTGGTATAGCAGAATTGAGGCGTATTTCATCAAAGAGGGGTTCGAAAAGTGCTTCTGTGAGCACACACTATTTATTAAGTCTGGTGACAAAGGTAAGCTATTGATTGTGAGTCTCTATGTGGACGATCTTATCTTTACCGGAAATGATGAAGATATGTTCAAGAGTTTCAAAGAATCAATGAAAAAGGAGTTTGATATGTCTGATCTTGGTAGAATAAAGTATTTTTTAGGTATAGAGGTGGTGTAAAACTCTGATGGAATTTTCATTTGCCAACAAAAGTACGCTAAACAGGTGCTTAAAAGATTTGGCATGGAGAGGAGTAATCCTATGAATGATCCAATCGTTCCAGGATGTAAGTTATCAAAGAATGGAAGTGGAGTAGAAGTAGATGCTACAGAGTACAAGCAATTGGTTGGGAGCTTGCTGTATTTGACGGCCACAAGACCTGATCTTATGTATACAGTTTGTTTGACCAATAGATACATGGAGAAACCAACAGAGATGCACTTGCAAGCTGCCAAGAGGATACTAAGGTATCTGCAGGGCACTGTGGAGTTTGGGATTGGTTACAAGAAAATGGTGAAGGAAATTTAATAGAATTTGCAGATAGTGACTATGCGGGGGATGTTAATGATCGGAAAAGTACCTTGGGGTATGTATTTATATTAGGGACATGAGCTGTTTCATGGTCCTCAAGAAAGAAGCCGATGGTGACTTTATCTACTACGAAGGCGGAATTCATAGCAGCAGCCTCATGTGCATGTCAAGGGGTCTGGCTAAGAAGGATTCTTGAAAAGCTTGGTTATGTCCAAGGTGTGTGCACTACTATTTATTGTGACAATAGTTCTGCTATTAAACTTTCAAGAAATCGTGTTTTACATGGTCGAAGTAAGCATATCGACGTGAGATTCCATTTCTTACGTGAACTTACAAGAGATGGGAAAGTGGAATTGATGCATTGCAGTACACAAGAGCAAGTTTCTGATATCATGACTAAACCCCTCAAATTAGAGGTGTTCTTGAAGCTACGAGATAAACTTAGCATGTGTTTAATGTCTGGAGTAAACTGAATGCACTTGTGTAGTTCAGTTTAAGGGAGAATGTTGGAGTATTAGAGTCTTTACAGGATAAAGTCATTACGAATTATCCTTATTTGTTGCTTTGTCATTTACACATTCTGTTAATAATGCTCTGGTTGTTAGGGTAATCTGTTTGTTTTGAATTGGTCTTAGATCACTTCCCACATTCTCAGATGTGATGAACGTAGACCTTATTCTATTTTGATTTCCCTATAAAAGGCTTGTATAAAGCCAGTGTTTTCTTTGCAATTTAATGTTATGATGTTAGGAACATTTAAACATTTTGAGTTCTTGTAAGTTTGTTCTGAGTCCTAACAATGCGAAAATAAATGAGGATTTCTGGGCGTCGGTGGTGGTGGTGATGTCGAATGTGGCGGCAGAAACGATGGTGGGTGTGGAACAGTACATATACGTTAATGGCGGGCTTTTTTGGGAAAATTGTAGCAGTGGTCCCTAACCTTTCACTTTTTCACAAATCTTTCCTAACTTTCACTTTGTGTCACCCGTATTCCCAAATCTTTTAAAAATATGCACCTATAGTTCAAAATTTTAACCTTAGTTGATCAAAAAGTCAAAATTTGACAAAACCAATAAGGGTAAAATGATAACTTTTCAATTATCACATTAAATAAATAAATATATAATCGGAAAAAAAAAGGCCAGCGCCTACCTCACCCCTCCCCTTCGCTCTTTCTCACCCCGACTTGGAAATCACCCATTAGTAGTACTACCCAACGCAGACACCAACTCCGGTGCCTTATCTTACTTTCATCCATCACCAAACATGATAACCTTCGGCGTCGATCCCCAGGATCAGCCCATCGAACCCAAGTGGATCCTTCCAATTTTCCCATCCCAGATCTCAATATCTTTGCTTTTTCATTTGGTTATTTTATCTGGGTTTGGATTTTATAGTAAGTTACAATCTCAGCTTCTTCTTGCAGGATGTTTAGGGGGAAAAAAGAATAAGGTAGTGGTAGACAAGATGTTTTGGGGAAGAAGGAGAGTCAGGCGGTGGTGGCTATTGTAGGCGACGACTGGCTATGGTGGTGGACTGATTTTGGGGAGGAAGGAGAGTCGAGTGGTGGTGGCTGTTGTAGGCGGTGGTGGTGAGCTGATTTTGGGAATGAAGGAGATTTGTGTGGTGGTGGCTATTATAGGCGGCAACGAGCCATAGTGGTGGACTGATTTTAGGGAAGAAGGAGAGTCAGGTAGTAGTGGTTGTTGTAGGCAGCGACATGTGGTGGTGGTGTATTGATTTTGGGGAAGAAGGTGAGTCGATGGTGGTGGACATGATGTTTATTTTTTTTTAAAATATTATTTTTATTTTTGGGTTTTTTAATTTAATTTTTAAACTTATTTAATGTAAGAAAATTAGAAAGTTACCATTTTACCTTTTTTAATTTGAACAAATTTTGACTTTTTTGGTTAACTTACGACATTTGGACTGAAGGTTCATATTTTTATAAGGTTTGTGATTGTGGGTAGTACAACTGAATGTTAGGATAAAATCTGCAGAAAAGTGAAAGGTTAGAGACTACCGCTGCTATTTTCCCCTTTTTTGGGATTTACATGTTTTTTTCTTTAATTAAGGCAAAAACGTGTTTTCAAATACACCAAATGTGATTTAGCAGGTGATTAACGGCCGTTTAGTGATGTAAAAAAGGCTCGGGTGGCCCAGCCTCAGTCTAGAAAAAGCCCGAGCTGAGCCGGCTCGTGCTCGGGTGCTCGGGCCAAGCCCCATTTTAGAGCGTCTGCTCGAGCTCGAGCTAGCTCATGTCACTGGTCGAGCTGAGTAAAAAAATAAAAATAAAAGTACAAAAATTACAACTCTTTTCATTTTTTTTAAGTTTAAATGTACTTTTTTATATATTAATATTTAGCTTATTTATAATACGTATAAATTGTACAAATTTTAAATACATTATAAAAAATTATAGATTTATAACGAATTAAAAAATAAATAAATAAAACACGAGTTGGCTCAGCTCAGCTCGGCCACTAAGGCTCGAGCTGAAAGCTCGGGTCGAGTCTCATTTTTTAGCCGATCTTTTGTTTGGCTCGGCTCGAACCCAAAAAGTTCGAATCCGTTTTGCTCGAACTGAGCTCGAGCTTTGAATTTCGGCTCGACTCGTTGACATGGTTGCGACCGATAGTTGCCATATTAACTTTTCGTATGCCACATCAGCATTAAGATATCAAATTTTTCAATGAGTAGTTCATGACAATAATATAAGTTTAGTGATTTGAAACATTTCACTTGTTATGAATGTATAATTTTGAAATTAATTTTTGAATTTAAGTAAATTATTCAAATGGAGAGGCTAATTTAAGGGCATTAAAACCTGACCTAAAACCGTATAATATAATCTTGGATCTCTCTCATTTCGTCTTTATTATATCCAATTCAAATTAATAATCCAAGCATGAATCCAATCGGATATATTCCAATTTTCAAACATCCCCATTTTATTCACAAAATACTACACACAATTTTTATGGCCCGTAAAGTGCGTAATGGCTTCCTCTACGTCATTGGAGCCGTCATCGTTTGCGCCACCCTCTACCACCTCTTCCTCTATGACGGTGCCACCATCTCCGCTGTCAGCTACCACGTCAACCCCTCCCCTACCATCCAATCCAATTCCTTTTCCACCTCCGCTGCCATTAACGCTATCCACGAAAACCTTACTGCTAGCATACCACCACACGTTGGCCCTCTCGTAACTCCATCCCTAGTAGCATTCCGCTCAGTCTCCACCACATCAATTCTTTTACCAGGCTGGGAGGTCCTGGTCGTCGTCTCGCCAGAGGACACCAAGTTGCTGGAGTCAGATCCCGATGAGTATGTGTGTTTGTTCAACACCAATGAAGTGTCTCCGGCGAAATCCGCCGGTTTCCTTCCGTTTCCTAATCGGGCAACCTTTAAATGCGTTCTGCCATTAAGAATTCGACGAAGGCGGACTTTCAAGCAACCGGTATTGAAAAAATTATTAGCGAATCAGCCGGAGACGAATTATCCGCCGTTGCTGTTGCGGTGGACTTTTATAGTGTACGATTCTCTAACCACCGAAAACGACGTCATCCTGTTCGTTAAGGGTGTGAATAATCGGCGAGGTACTAATCGTGACCCGAAAGAATTCCGCTGTGTTTTCGGCGATGACGTCATCAACGGCGTTAAGACTCCCGTGACAGCCTCCATGCAAGAGGTGTTCCGCTGTCAACGACCAGAACCAACTGCCGTCTCTGCCGTTGGCCAGCAAATCGACGTCTCCATAGAAATTATTGCAGAAAATCGCGTGGTACCCTCAGTTGCTTACTATACCCCACCGCGCAGTTTAGAAAAAGGACCCCAAAAATCTCTACTGTGCGCCTGCACCATGGTGTACAACGTGGCAAAGTTTTTGAAAGAGTGGGTTATGTACCATTCCAAAATTGGGGTTGAAAAATTCTTGCTATACGACAATGGAAGTGATGACAATTTAACAAAAGTTGTTGAGGAGCTTGTTAAAGAGGGTTTTGATGTTAAGACTTATTTCTGGTTTTGGCCTAAAACTCAAGAGGCCGGTTTTTCACACAGTTCTGTATATGCTAAGAATGTTTGTAAATGGATGATTTTCATTGATGTTGATGAATTTGTGTACTCTCCATCTTGGCATGATTCGCCGCGACCATCAAAGTCCATGTTGCAGTCGTTAATCTCACCTGAGAAAGTATCTACCAAGTTGAAATTAGGACAATACAGTATCAATTGTCACGAATTTGGACCTTCGAATCAAAGGACACATCCAGTAATGGGGGTGACACAAGGGTACAATTGTAGGCGAAAGTATGAGAATCGACATAAATCGATTACATTATTGAGTGCAGTTGATGATTCGTTGATCAATGCGATACACCATTTTGGTTTGAGGCCGGGATACAAAACAAGAAAGCTCAGGACAAAGGACATGGTTGTGAATCACTACAAGTATCAAGCTTGGCCTGAGTTTAAGGCCAAGTTTAGAAGGCGTGTGTCCGCTTATGTTTTGGATTGGACTAAAAAGGTAAATCCTAAGTCCAAAGACCGGACCCCGGGATTAGGGTTCTCGCCAACCGAACCCAATGGATGGCCTCAGAAGTTTTGTGAGGTGCACGATGATGAATTGAAAGAGTTGACACGAAAATGGTTCGGCAGTAAATCGCAATTAGGATTTCAAATGCCATGGCAGATGACGACGACTAACAATGGTTTCCATAAACCCTAAATATTGACAGGATAAATACAGCTTGTAATTAATTCCTTCAGTGCCTGGAATAAGTCAATTCAATGCTGCAATTAGTTTTAAAGATTCTTAATTTAGTATTAGTACAACTTAAATATGGAGGAAAAGAATAAATAAAATAAAGGGGAATTTGGCCATTTAGCCTAGTTGGAAAATGTATTAGGTGAAATGGCATTTGACCAATATTAAAAACAAAAAAATAAAATAAAAAATAAAGCAAAATATTTTAGTTACGAAAATGATAAAATTATCCTTCAATTATAAACTTAATAGCCCCCAATTTTTCTCATTTCATTCAATCATTTCTCCTCCAAATTCACTATAAAACCCTAAATTTCTATTCCTTTTTGAAAATAAAATATTTCCATTTTCATCTTTTGCAATTTTCGGTCTTTAAAATCACAATTACCAATTTTCTTCTCTTCAATCATCGTTCTTCCTATCCTAAAATCACGTCCTTTAATATATTCTTCACTTATTTTTGGTATCTTTTGAGTATTTGAACAAAAGTTTGGTTAGCATATCATCGACATTAAAAAAATCACATTTACGTTTGAAGAAAGAAAAAAGAAACTTTTAGAATATGTAGATTGTACTTTTATTATTGAATATAGTATTAAATAATATTTAGTTAGTGTTATTTTTGTATTTAGTGTGTTTTGTGTTGTCTGCAACCATTGGATGATAATGACACACCAACTGCTATCTAAAATGTAGAACATCATTCCAACTTTTATTTGCTATGAAAAAACTGCATTACAGTCGTTCGTTATCTACTGGTATGATTTTTTCAACGAAATGACCTCTAATAATGGACTTATTAACATATATAACACAAAAAGATTGACTATGTCACAAAAAATGATTGAAATGACATGACTTTTTTTATGGAAATTGTGAAAACTCAAGTCGTCCTACTCATATGTGTCGATTAACTTAATGAAAATATTTGTCAACTTTTATACTTGTCATGTGCATATTACAAGATAAATAAATTCCACTTATTATATCTCAATTCACGAATGGGTCATGGCTGTTTATACTCATGTTTATACACGTAACAGCATATGGTTTTCATGTACAGTAACGAGACTTGTGTCGTTCCAAAATTTTCACTTATATTTTGATTTTTTTTAACAAAACAACCTCTTACAGTGGACTCCATAACATATATAACATAGAAAGTCTGACCATGTCATAAATAACATGAATGAATTCCACTTATTGATTCTCGGGACATGAATAAGATGCAACTGCTTATATTCATGTTTACACACTTAACGACAAAAGGACCATTTCATCTCAATAATGACAATTGTGTCGTTCTATTGATTTTTCCTACATTTTGATTTTTTTAATGGAACGACAGCCAACAATGAATCCCCTAACATATGTGAAACATAAAACATAAAATTTGATCATGTAACAGAAAAAAATAGAAATGATATAGATTATATGTTATCCAACAACGGACCCTCTAACGTATTTTTGTCGTGATTAATTTGCAGATTAGATTGTGGCTTCTTCACAATGAAATACATAAAAAAATTTACGAGCTTGGTTTAATATATATTTGATTTGTCCAGAATATATGTCAACTTGAAAGAACTTAGTTGCGGAGATATTTGCAGGGCACTTTGATCCGTAAATTTAGTTAATTTTTAAAGTTATTTTTTCTCCTTACTTTTCAAGAGATTGATTTTTTAGTTGTACATGTTCAATTTAAGTTAAATGATGTATGTGTAATTATAGTGTTGATGCATTTTAAGTTAAAATTTTGTGTTTGAGTAGTATGTCTTTCAAATTGTTGTTATCCCATGATAACTACACATGTGACGTTTCAGATTATTGTTATCCCATGATAATGACACGTGTGACATTATTACAAATATAAATATCCATGAGAATGGCACTGAACTTATAAGAGTGATATGAGAATTGCGCAAGTGTAGTTACGTTTGTTACAAGATTTGATGAGAACGGAACAAATATCGTTACTGAAATGAAAACGTTTATGAAAATGGCTTAAGTGTTGCTATTTTTGTAAATATAAGTGTCCATGAGAACTAATATGTGCCGTTACTCAGATGAAAACGTCTACGAGAATAGAGCAAGTGCCATTACATACATATAAGCAGTCAAGCCCCCATCTGTATCCTTAGAATGATATAGGAAAAATATATGAGAATGATTTGTGCTTTCACTAACTCGATATTATATAATTTATATCATTTCAACCATTCTTTTTCACATGATTAAGATTTTTCGTATATAATTTATCAAAAAATTAAGAGAAATCAACAGAGCGGCAAAGGTGCTGTTACTGAGCAAAAAACAACCCTTTTGTTGTTCTATTTATAAACATGATTATAAGAAGTCGTGCCCCAAAAAACAATAAGTTAAACTCATTTAAGTTATAAAATGAACATTATATTTGCAAAAGTTGAGAGATGTGTCCGTTACTCATATTCTAATGAAAACAATAGAACCACTTCTGCTTTCATCAACTCTATCATATAATTTATGTCATTTCAATCATTCTTTATCACATGATCGACATTTCTATCTTACATACTCTAGGTGCCTAATGATTGAGGTCATTGCATTGAAAATAAATCAAAATATTGAAGAAATCAACAAAATGACACAAGTGACTTAAAAAAATGCAGTTATATCATTCTATTTTTAAACACGATTGTAAGTAATCACGCCCTATTTGTGCCCCAAGAAACAATAAGTTGAATTTATTTAAGTTGTAAGATGGATATAATATCTATAAAAGTTAAGAAATATACTCATTACTTGTATTCTAATGAAATAGTAGAACCATTTGTGCTTTCATCAACTATATATTATATAATCTATATCATTTCAACCATTCATTGTCACGTGATTAACCTTTTTGTCTTACGTACGTTAGAGGTCCAATATTTGAGATCGTTACTTTAGAAACAAATCAAAATATAGAAATAAATCAACAAAACGATACAAGTGAGCTTAATAAGAAGAAAACGGTGTTATGTCATTTTGTTTATAAACATGATTATAAGCAACCATGTCACATCGTGCCACGATAAGTAATAACTTTAACTTATCCAAGTTGTAAGATGGACATGACATTTTAAAAAATGAGAGATGTGCTCATTACTTATGTTCTAATAAAATAATGGAATCACGTGTGCTTTCATCAACTCAAAATCATATAATACATCATTTCAATCATTCGTTGTCATGTGATCCACCTTTTTATTTTACGTATGTTAGAGATCCAATGTTTGAGGTCATTGCATTAGAAACCAATCAAAATATCGAAGAAAACAAAAGAACAACACAAATGACGTTACTAAGAATAAAACAATCATTGTGTCGTTCTATTTTTAAACACGATTATAAATAGCCACGCCCCATCCGTGCCTTGAAAAACAATAAGTTGGACTCATTTAAGTTGTAAAATGATACAAAACTTGAAAGATATTATTTATATTCTAATGAAAATAATAGAAACATTTGTGCATTTATCAACTTTATATCATATAATTTATGTCATTTCAATCATTCTTTGTCACGTGATCAACATTTATGTCTTGCGTACATTAAGAGTTCAATACTTGAGGTCGTTACGTTGGAAACAAATTAAAATATAGAAGAAATCAATAGAACGACACAAATGACGTTACTGAGAAAAAAAAGGCTCTTGATTATAAATAGTCATGTCTCACACGTGCCCTGAGAAACAAGTTAAATTCATTTAAGTTATATTTAACAGTTAATAGTTGTACCATCCTTTTTTAATATAACGACTGCACTGTCTCTACACTATAGATAGTGTTGTAATCATTTAGTAGTTGCAAAAACACAAAATACAGTAAATATGAAAACCAATATATTCTAAAATATCATTCCATATAATATTCAATAATAAAAGTACAGTGTACATGAGATTTGTAAAAATATATTTCTTCTTTCTTCAAATGCAATTGAAATTTCAATGTAGATAATATGGGAATCAAACTATTGTTCAAAATGAAGAACGTGATTTTATGGTACAAATCACAAAAGCTAAAGAAAAGAAAACGGTTGGATATGATTTTGGGGCCCTAAAATTGAATTGGAAATTTAATTGAATTGATAAGGGTGTTAATGCATTTTCAAATGATGGTGATATTTATAACAATTGATATTGTTTATTTATTGTATTTTATAACTGGAGATCATTTGACCAAAAAATATTGGGAGGATGTTATTTAACCAAACACATGGTTTGACTTATGCTAAAGACAGTTGTATTTACCTTTTTTAAGGAAAAGAAAGGATTATTCACATTTCTTTTGATTTTTTTTTTTTTTAATGTTTTAGGGACTGTATAAGAACAAGAGAAAATGATCGCAATGTCAAAGGAAACCCTACTTCACTAGCTACATACAAAGTGGTTGATTTTCAAATGAAAAAGTGACAGCAGCGTATTTATTTTATTGAGATTCTTAGGTACATGAGTGGTGTGGCTGATGTTGAACTTTCTCTATTGTGGATAGGTTAAAGTCAAACCCCTTTATTCTCAGTCGTGGAGTGTGGGTTAAATCATATTAGAGCTAGTTTGACAATTATTATTATTGTAGAAAAAAGAGTTTTGAATAGTAATTTTTAGAAAAATATTTGATAGACGTTTAGAATATTTTCATTGTGTGAATGTGTGATTTAAAATAATCTTGTAGCAAACTATTAAATAAATTAATGAGTGTTAAATATCAATTAATTTCCATCTTAGTCTCTGTATTGTATCGTTAAAAATTTTGATTAAAATTTAAGTGAAAGCTAATAATTAATTTTATTACAATTCACAACTTTTTCAACCATAAATCCCCTATAAAACACGGACTTGTTGCTACTGAAATGTATGGTCAACTTTATTTCGGTTACTGAAGTGAGACTTTTTATATGTAATATTTATAGGACGGAATTGATTAAAAAAAAATTATGTGATTAGTTTTAAATTTACTGATAACAACTTCTTAAAATTCGATAATACTATTTTTTGATTTTTTTTTCAAATTAAACCGAACAGTTAACATATTTGTATGTTAAATTGAACAAGATCATTATGTGGATTTTTTCCCATTGTACAATTAGCATAAAAAAATACTGCAAATAGCAAAATTTATATAAACTAGTCAACATTGAACGAACATTGCACGTTATTATGAAATAATTTATAAGTGTTGTAAAAATAATATTTGAATACTCGTTTATGTTAAATAATTTAGAATTAATATCAAGAAATATATACATGACAACGAATATTAAATCATTTATTTAATTTTCAATTAAATAAAACGAGATATTAATTAGCATACATGAACGTGAATAATGAAATGTATTTTTGAATATGAAATTCTAATTAACTTATAATTAGAACTAATAACACTAAAATGCATAAATGAAAATGAATATTAAGTAAATGAATGTTAACGTTAATTAATTGAGAATTAATAATATGAGTAACTAGATGGTTAAATAAATGAATGTAAATGTTAATTAATTGAGAATAAATACTAAGGAATTCATACATTAATGAAAGTACAGGTCAATGAATCTGTTAAATTTATAGGATAATTAATACATAACGTCCCAACCTTACACTGTTATTGTAGAAAACGTCATTGCCTTTCATTTTCTGGTATTTTCACCCTTATTTTCACATTTCTTGCGCAAAAGGTTATTTTCATCCATTTTTCAATTAAAAAATGAAAAATGACGAATATACCCTTCTCTTTAAATAAAACAAAAGCAAAAAGAAAAAATTATTTACAATCATAGTCCCAATTTTTTTTAAAATCGCAAATGAGTCTCAAATAAATTATTAATTCTCAAAGATATACCACAATCAAGACAATTGGCTGAATCCCGAGAAACAATTTCATAGAAGTTCATTGATATCTTCTTTTTATAAAGCAAATCGACTTCGATTCTTGAATAATCCACATCACTTCTGCTTCTATTGTAACACAAGATTCCCCTTTTCTGTGGAAAAGGCCCGTATCTATAATTATGATTTTACGTATGGACAATTCCTCAATATCTTGTTCATTC
>CAIGRB010161422.1:0-42672 GCA_903798255.1 Fraxinus quadrangulata
TATTTGTGCTTCATGTTTTAATAATTATGGTTGCCGACGCACTTTTGGTGAAACTGCTAGGGAGTTGCAAGGCTGTACATGGGTATGTAGTTTAGTTTATTCTCTTCACAGAATCTTGATGGGGGAAGAAATCAACAGCTCCTTGGTTGGTTTGTCTGCTGGTGTTCCAGTATGCAATTTTTACGGAGAATCTTGGTTAATTAGAATTGCTGGGGGAAGAGAATTAGTAGAAGAAACAATGGAAAGAAACCGTGAAAGAAATGAGAAGAAGAAGCGCCTCAGCGGCCAACTTTAATTTTACTTAATCAATAACTATCTAAATTATAATATCAAAATCATATAAATTGTAAAAATATAAATAAATAAAAAAGTAAAAATTCAGTGACCAAACGGTCACTGAATGAAAAAAATTTAGTACCGTTTGGTCATTGAATTTTTAATTTTTTTTTTCAATTTTATTTTTTCTCTATAAATACTCATCCATTCATCCATTTTTTACACTAAACTTATTACTATTAATCTCTCAATCTCTACTCTACTATATACATTTCAATATCATTCTATAGTATATACTCTTCTATATTTTATTTTTAATCGATTTTTTATATTACTACATAATCTATATTTGCTTATCAATTCTACTTCAACATTTAATTTCAATTATTCAATATCAATTATTCCATTACAAATTTCTAATCACAAATGGATCCACGTTCATTTGTTGAAAATTTGTTCGAAGGCGAAACACCTACTCAAAATCAATTTGGGAATGAATTATGCGGTCTAAATTAATTATCTATTCCTGAAAATATTCAAGATTTCGACGTTCATGAAGGTAGTCATCCAATTGATTTGGATGACGATGTTGATGCTAGTCAATCAATTGATTTGGAACGAGATGAAGACCATGTATTAGATATTCCCGATACAAAAGGAAAAGAAGTAAGCAAAATGTTGGGACCATTTTAAATTGGTTCAAACTGGTCGTGTGATTGATGAAATTCTAGAAATCAAAGCAGTATGTAAATACAGTCAACAACGATTGGTATGACAAAAAGGTATTGATACCACTCACCTCAATCATCACCACAAAACATAGGCTTCTTCTAACTGGTCTAACGCAACGACAATTTGGTAATTCAGACGCTGGTGCTACTACTACTCCACTTTCTACTAGATGTATTCAAAGGAGAAAGCTCAAACGAAAATGGTAAAGTTCGTTGCTGTGATGGAGTTGCCAGTAGCAATAGCAGACAACCAACATTTTGTTTCCTACGTCAAACAATATCTTCAATCGAGGTACGTTGGGATAAGTTGAAATACTCTTCGTTCTGATACAATTGAATATTTTCTTAATTAAAAGAAACTATTGATTGCGGATTTAGAAAAATATGGGGGTGTGATATCTTTTACTTCAGATTTATGGGAAAAGATTAATAAAAGATGTTACATAGTTACAACTGCACAATATATAGACCAACTTTGTGTATTGCATAAAAAATTTATTTCTTTTAAGATTATTGAGTTCCCATATAATGCTAACAATATATTTAATGTTATTATGATATTATTAGAGAATATAAATATGAGAGTGTAATTCGTTCTTTTACGTTCGACAACGCTAGTGTAAATAAGTCTGTAATATATAAATTGCATAAGGTACTTCAACCCGATTTCAGTGGTTTTTTTATTTCATATTCGATGTATTTGTCATATTTTTAATTTAAGAGTACAAGATGGTTTAAAACATGTTAAGGATGAAATTCAACGAATTAGGAATGTAATAGTCTATATCACGATTGCTCCTAGTAAAAAACAAGCATTTAAGAAATTTTGTGGCAAAGTTGGGGTGTCTTATACAAAAACCTTTATTAGTGACGTAGGGTATAGATGAAGCTCTACATACTTACTATTAAAATCATGTGAAGGTTTCAAATATTTAATTACTGAATTTTATAATAGTTGGCCTATAAAAGACGATGACAATACTATTTTAAATTAGCACGATTAGCATTTAGTTTTTAAAATTAAAAATTTTTGACAAGTTTTTATGATTATACAAATATTTTGTCTGGTGTTTATTTTCCTACTATTTGTATGATCCTTGAACGTTTGTATATAATTGTTAGGGTTTTTCATAGATTTAAAGATGACTCCGATTTTAGTTCAGTTATATTTTTCATGGAATTAAAATTTAGAAAATATTGGAAAGATTTGCCCATGTTATTTCTGTTAGCATGCGTCATATACCCCCAATATAATTTATCGGGTACTAAATTTGTTGTTGATCAAATTTCAAATGCTTTAATTTTTAACGTATCTATTACTTATATGAATTTGGAACAAATTTTATGTGAAATGTATGAATTATATGCTTTATTAATGGGTACACATATTACTCGTGTACCCTCCGACTCTACGACTACTCCTCCCACTAATATAGGAGATGACGATGCTGAAATTTTAAATTTATTCCAAGGCAAGAACCCATATAGATATGATTCAACTGTATTTATATGTGGTTCCTCTAGTAGTAGTAGTTTGTCTTCCACTGCATGTACTCAAATATCGAGTAATAGTCCAAATGCATTGTCTGATGAATTAATTGATTACTTTAATCATAATATGCCTAATAACAATGTAATTAGGAAAAATTCAGAAGAAGTAATTGATTTCTGGCCAAGGTATGAACGTCGATGACCAGTAGTTTCTATAATGACAAAAGATCTACTAATACCTCATATTAGCATTATAGTTTCGTAGTCTGCTTTTAGTGCAGGGAAGATGGTTTTTTTCGAGATTAGGAGTCGACTAAAAGAAGATATTTTGGAAGCATTAATGTGTGTGAATGACTGAAAAGACGGTCATTATCAACTGTAAGATAAATATGCCGAAATTACATGTAGTCAAGTAAGTGATATTTAGTTTAATTATATTCATCACAAAATTTTATTTTAATACCTTTATAATTTTTTCAAAAATTGTAAACGTAACAAGTTGTTCGTGTACAATCTTTAACTCCGCCTACTCGAAATTGAAGTAACCGATTTCAAACCCGGATAAATGAGGAGGGTTTATCTTTTTTTTATTATTATTATTTTAAAATAGAAAAATATTTTGAAAAATATATATTTAAAAAAAGTTTAGAAAATGTGTGTGTGTGTGTGTGTGTATTAGATTTAGTATGTTGTATATAAAAAAAAAGAGCCGACGAGCTCGACTTGTCGAGTGCCCATGAGCGGCGAGCTCGAGGCATGAGCCGAGCTCGCCCAAAATTGGATGCTCGACTCGTCATGGACGAGTCACGAGCACGAGTCGAACTCGTATGAGTAAGGGCCTAGACAACTCGGGTCGACCTTTTGCCATCCCTAACATAAGAATTCGAGCTTCTCCACCAAATCAACAAGATATTCCATGTGATGTCAATGGAATCATAGTCATATCATCTAACCCATTTAGTACATCTTTCACTATGTTAATGGGCATAGATTTAAAACTTTTTGCATTAAATTATAGCAACGCTATATAACATTGCTAACCAATTGACACCCTAAAACTCAAAGTAGTTCATAGTAAGCCTCTAAGAAGCGAAACGATTGAGAAAAAAGAGAGCATGGTTCGTTTAGACATCACAGTCAGCCATTCGTAAACTATAAATAGATTAGATATACAAACACTGCAACATAAGAGTCTTAGCTGAATCGGTCAATACCGTAATTAGATGAAATGGTAATTTATGCTGTCACTAGATTAAATGTCACAATTAATACAAGATACTTTTAGAATGTAATTCGTTCAATTAGGTTGAGTCGCTTTTAATTTTTGTTTCAACACATTGAATAAATAATGACAATACTCTAAGTCATAAGATATACCTATCGAGTCCGTATCGAACAAGAAATGAGGATGCAAATCTCTTGTACAATAATTACACAATTTGGCAATTGGATAGGGTAAGCCAATGATGTCTGCTAAAACCTGCAAAAATCATATTTCAAGTACAAAATTAGAAATTCAATACTCTAAATGGGCTAAAGCAAAAGTTAAAAGTAGCTTCCAAGAGAATAGAATTTTACATGCACTTGTAAAAGTAGGGTAATTGGAAGGAATTGCAATAAATTCCCACTAGAAGGAACACACTTGGGAAATTTAAAGGAGGAATGTGATTTGGAAAAACCTAATAACAATGATGGATGACAATTTTTCTATGGCTACATAATTTCGTGAGTTAAAATACAGTTATCTATATGACCCCAAAATTAGCAAATTTATCAAATTATAGTTATCCAACCAAACAACATATTTCAGAAAATAGTATCAAAACCTACTTTGAATAACAGTGCACGGTGTTTGCAAAGTCCAACCGATGGGCTACCTATAGGGAGCAAAATTGATCCCAAGCAATCCTTCATGTCATTGCTACGCTCTTTCCACTTGGTAACCAATTCATCTTCGCCATTGGAAGCTGTACACCTTCAGAAAGCAAGGAAACTTAACTACGACAAGCATAAGAAACATAAACTTTATTTTTAAAATAGGATCTGATAAAGCTCACCCCATACGATTGCAAACTAGATTTGCAAGTTGGACAACAACTTCATTTGTGTTCATCCAACTAGAGGACACATTATAGGTCTAATTTTCCAGCTCTTTCACGTTGGAATCAGTACGTCTATTTACTGAAATGACTTCAATTGATGACAAAGAGGTAGGATCCATGATCTTTAATGATTCAATTGACGGAAAATGGCCACTTTCCTGAAGATACAATCCAAACATAAGGATCCATTCCATGAATCGAGTGAAACTCGTCGGGAACTTTGTGAAAATATAATAAACAACCATTTACCTTAGGCAAAATAGAAAAGAATGAAAAGTTTCAACCCTTACTAACAAGATAAATCAAACCAACATCTGATGCGATCTTTACCTCATTCTCGTATTCTACATTAAAAGAAAGCCAAAAGGAAATAAATCAATTTATGTAACCCGGAGGCAACAACTAATGATTGCACTGTGCATAGGATAATCCCTTGAGACCCTTTAATATTTCTTTTTTATTTTTCAGTTTTACTCAATTTACCCAAATTGTAAATGTCCTAATTAATATTTGGATGACATCAGCTTCCTTGACCAGTGATGTTTACCACATTTATTTCTGTTCTTCATGCCTAGCTCTCTTAGAATAGGTTGATCGAGCACAAAAGTAAATACCTAAAGTTCCTACAATACAAGGCATGTGTTCCTGAAGAACATTTCACTAAATGTCTTAATTCTGTATTGTTATAGTAAAATTGTTGATGAGTAAAATACTGGAATCTGCTGCAAATGTATAAATTGTAAATACGCTAGTCTAAATGCATGCCACGTCATATAGTTAATAGTCATTAAATTTGATACTCATCAGTATTTCAAGTAGGGGTTGTTCCAAAGTAGTAATTAAATTCTATACCGACCATTAATAGTTTGCTATAAAGGTTCTTTAGTACGACTTCTTTCCAAAAATGAGATCCTCACAAGTATTTCCAATTCACGAGGCATATAATAGTCAGACTGATACTAAGAAACTTCTCAAGGACCATTCATTTTCACAAAGTTTACGTAAGTATGCTCATCCGTAAAAATGCACATTTGTTTCCTTCTCCACAAGTTAACCCTTCTACCTCAACAAACCACTAATTTCAATAGCTATTTTTTGTTTTATTAATTCCAACACATCCCACCAATTCAAGTTTGCCACACTTCTCAATTCTCAAAACCTCGCAGTTTTAGGTTAGACGTGGACAACTCTCATTTAGTATATAATCAAACTTCACTGTGTCCATACATCATAATGCACAACTAAATGAAATGACAAAAAACATAAAGAAATCCTCCTCGGAATCTGAAATTCTATTTAAAAGCAAAAGTCCGTTTGATTGTAAGAATGAAATTTTGGTGGAAAGAAAATGAATTTTAGGAAATTGAATTGCCTAGAACTTATTTTACTGGAAATTGTTAATTAATTATATTTGATTAGTATCATTTTTCACCTGAAAAATATTAAAATTTTAGATCTTTTGGTATTCGTTTGTCTTTGTTTTCCATGAAAATTGTTCATTAAAGAGATATAATTTGTTTCAATTGCCAAAACAAATGCCTAGAAAACCAAAAATCACCAAAATCATGGGAAAGAAAATTCAAGGAAAATGAGGAAAGTGGTGTCACGTGAGGTGAAGTAGGAAAAACAATTGCCTAGAAAATTTTGGCTATCAAATAGCCAAAAAGTGAAAAATGGAAAATAATTTTCAACTTGTATAGAAAATTATTTCTATCAAACAGGGCATAATAGGAATTGCTACCCAGAAGCGATGGGTATGGTCTCGGCAGAGGCAGGCAAAGAAGAAGCTCGCGATGCCAACTCATCAGGCATAGGATCTAAGAAATTGGGATCATCAGCGCAGGCAGCTGTGGAAGACAGCCGAAGAGTCAAAGCTAATTGCAATTGGTAACTCTCATTCGTTTGCTGAACCCAACTCTTAGAAGACCACGAGCATCCTCGACTGCCACATCACATTCCCCTTAATCCACCGCTTTCTCCATTGCTCAAATGGCCATAGTAGTAGCCCAACATTTAGCTATCACCAAAACTACTCTCACTTGGCTGCCTTTGAAGACCGATCGACGTTGGAAAAGACATCGCTCCGATCCGGCTCTGCAGTCAAGCTATCACCAAAACTTTATGAAACACTCTATTCATCAAATCCATAAACACCGCTGGAATGTTGGTTAGACCAAAAGGCATCACTGTAAATTCTTAGTAGCCATATTGAGTCTGAAAAGCTGACTTTGGTATATCACTTGACTTAATTTTTAATTGATGATACCCTGATTGTAAATCAATCTTAAATAACATCTTTGCTCATCTCAACTGGTCAAACAAGTCTTCTATTCTCAATAGAGGATACTTGTTCTTAATAGTAAGTTTATTCAGTTTATGGTAGTCTATGCATATTCTCATGGTACCGTCCTTTTTCTTAACAAATAATATCGACGCTTCCTATGGAGAAACACTGGGTCGAATAAGCCAAATATCTAACAATTCTTCAATCTTGACTTTTAATTCTTCTAACTCTTTTGGTGTCATTCGATATGGTGCTTTAGATATTGGTGTTGCTCCAGGAACCAAGTTTATCACAAACTCGATTTGCCTATCCGGTGGTATATCCGAAAGATTTTCTGGAAATACATCTTCAAATTCTTGCACTATCGGTACTTTACTCATCTTATTTTCTTAATGTTGCATTCCCAAAACATTTACTAGAAACGCCAAACACATTTCATCTTCCAATATTTTTGTAGCCTTTAACGCCGAGATTACTTGTGGTTTACGTTTGGTCTTTAATCCGAAGAAGAAGAATTCTTCTTTTTCTAGAGTTTTAAAAGACACTTCCTTTTCTCGACAGCAGATGGTGGCATTATTACAACCCAAACAATACATGCCTAAAATTATGTCAAAGTCTTTCATGTCTATTATGAATAGAATTATCTCAAATGCTCTTCCTTCAAGTTCCATTTAAAGCGACTTATCTATTATATCAATGTTTAGCACCCTACCCGAAGGAATGCTAACTTCTAGTATGCTATCATACTTATCATACGCAATACTAGATTTAGTTATGAAAGACGATGAAACAAAAGAATGAGTTACCTCGGATTCAAATAATGTATAAGCTGAAAAATCATCTACAAAAGAATACCTATTATAACGTTGGGTTCTTCTCTGCCTCTTGCTCAGTCATAGCAAAGACTCGACCTTTCCCTTTGTTTTTCTTGTCATACTCCTCATTCTTCTTAGGAACACTCTGTGCAATTTCGAGCCATGTAACATGACTTACAACACCAAAAACAAATGTTTTTCTCATCAGAAACTCTCATTTGCATTGTTTGCCATACCTAGGACAGGGTGGAATGGGATTATCCCCACCCTTGCTGGCATTAGCTCCATTGTTTACTTTTTTATTCTGTCATTTTTTGTTTCCCTTATCCTAGTTGTTCTTTACTAGCCACAGACTTATTTTGTTGGCTGCCTTGACCATGATGGTCTGTACTTGTCTTTATTCCATAATTTTCAGTACTAGCCCTTTGATACCATATGAGCTCGTTTCAACATTTTACTATAGGTAGTAAAACGGGGAGACATAAGGATCATGCTAATGTCTTGATGAAGCCCTTGCTGAGATTTCCTTATTTTCCTAGCTTTAATATCCACCAAATGTGGAGCATCATACCTAGGTAGTTGGTTGAACTTCCTCTCATAATCAATCAAAGTCAAGCTTCCTTGCTTTAGCTGTAAAAATTATGTTTCCTTGAAGTCCCTTAATGCTTGGGGAAAGAACTTCTCAGTAACTTCTTCTTTAAACTGATTCCAAGTCAAAGTGTCTTGTTGATCCTCAGTCCTGGTTAAGGACATTGACTCCCACTAATGATTTGCTGCTCCCGTGAACATAAACTCCGGGCATTGTACTTTTTGTGCATCATTGGCATCTATAAGTAGAAAAATTTGTCCCAAATTTCGCAGACATTCCTCGGCACTAACGAATCACCCTCACCGTTGAAAGAAGGTGATTTATACCTTTGGAAAGTTTCCACAATCGAAGCTTGAGTCGGGGTAGCTACATGTTCGCTTGCGAGGCTTGCCTTTCAAGCTCTTGCACTGCTTACAACAAATCTTTTATCAAATCGTTCTTGTAACGCCGCATACTTATTTCTCGTGATTATCATGTCTATCTGGATTATTTTTATTAATATGATATTTATTTTATAATTTATATAATTATCATTCTCGTGACTAACTGTATTTTTACAGTGAAATCTACTTTGATGCCCTGAATAAATCACATCCTCATTAATTAAATTATAATGTTTATATTTTATATAACTCATATTCGATTATATTATGTACTTCATTCGATTTTGTACCGTCTTGCTTTTGAATTGAACCTAGACATCAAGTTGGAACATATTCATTTTTTCTTGTTTTTAGTAAATTTGGTGAAATTAATTTAATAATGACAATAATTAATAATGGAAATTTAGTAAATTAATTGAATTGATTTAAGGACTAAATAAGTTTATAGGCTAATTAAGGGTATTATTACTTAATTAGCAGAAATTGCACCACACTAAATATCATTAGTTTAAAAAATCAATATCCTCCATTTTATCACTCCCTTGTGTCTCGTCAAAGAGAAACCAGCCACCCGAAGTTACATAATTCTTCTTCACGCTCCAAGAATTCGAATCTTACTTACTGTGATAAGGTATTAAGATTTATTTTTATTTTATTATTTCTATTAATATGTGGATTTAATTGGGTTTTGGAAATCATGCAGTTTCATTTAATCATTAAGAGATTTAATTTATTGATCCGGTACACGTCTTTGTATAAATATGTATGCATATATATGTTCTCTTCACATCATCCCTTCCTTCGTTGTTCTTGTGCCAATTATTAATAATTACTTACGGTTTCATTTTCTGATTTCTACTTTTTGGCCGATGTGGTCATCCATTTGGTTATATAGGTAAATGTTGCTTAATAATTTACTATATAGACAAAGATTAATAAATTTTGTGTTCTTAAACATTGAGACTAACTATATTTTAATCAGGTTATAAAACTGTTATCTTAAAATCTACCTAGATGGTCTGTGTAAATATTTATTTTTCCTCAATCAAGATTTTAAACAAGATACTTATGTTAAAGTAAATCATAAGAATCCTTGAAACAAATAAGTAATTCTTATATACATTAATTATTTATTTCTTACTTCAAAAAAATCTACTTCTAAGATGAACACAATCATAACCAAGACAACTGGATTTTGTTGTATCTACTATTAAAATTTAAAACTATTTGCAGATGCACTGGAATTGATATAAATTTATTGATGCATTAGATAAAGGGTACAAATGTGGTCCTAATTGCTAAGTATGAGCTTTAATCACACGTTAATGTGACTTTTCTATTCATTCTTGTAGTCCTTCTAAGTTCTCTCTCTTTCATGACTTTTATGTTTCACAAATAGTTTGTAAGCATCTTGCTGTAAGTTCATTATAATGAGGTGGTGGTATCAAAGAAACATAAATTAATTCTTGGAACTTTTGAAATTTAACTCTTCCCTCGCTAGTGTTTGATTGTTGTCTATTAGTCGCTAAATTCTCTATGGTACTTAAGATTGGATTATATATTTAATCTAATATGACAATAATAAATAAGTAGAAGTCATTTTTAATCAATGGTAATGAACTAAGATTTTTTGGGCATGTTAATCTCATGGGCGGTTAAGGACATCTTCACTACCCACTCTAAAAGGTTAATTGCTAAGGATTCGAGGTAAGTAAACATCTCCTTATTTTCATGTGTACATTATATGGTTAAATATATAAACGTGTTACTTAAATTGTCATTATGTAAACATGATATTTGATCATTACATTTTGTGTCATAAATGTTTTTCATAGCATATTCATACATGTCAATGCATTTATAAGCATACATGAAGTTTCAAGAAATAAAAAGTTTCCAAATGTCAATTAGTCAAGATATGTTTTTAAATATATGTATCCCGAATGTTTTATTACGAGATATATGTCTATGTCATGAAAGTTGTGAGTGGGAAATGGGATGTGGGGGATCGGCGCATCCGACCAATGTTCAATGATAATGTTAATGTTCACCGCTTTGCGGTACTACTTGTAGGACTCGATCAGGTTTCAAATAATAATTGCCCACTGCATTCTGATTGGCTAGGTTATACACCAACTGAGTTCACGACGTCAATGTTAAATGTTTTTAAAGAAATAAAAGAGGAGATACATATTGAGAAATGCCTTTTATTTTAAAGTAAATCAAATGATATCATAAGCATGCATCATATGTATGCGGTTTGCTTACTTAGCTCATCCCACGATATCCCTCTCCATTTTTAGATGATGAAGGCAAGATGATGCGAAGTGACGACTTGTGATGATACGGGCTCAGTACTATTATATTTAAATGTTGAGTTCATTTTAGTAATTAAAGTTAAAATTTGATTTAATTGTTCTATGTTTTGTTGAGCACAAATTATTTTAAAATAATAAGTCATTGATATTTATTATGTCAAAAATAAATTGCAATCGCTTCCGCATTTATGATTTTAAGAGATTATTAAATGATAATATTTCTAGATCAAGTATCTAGATTTTGGGGGGTTACAGTTTGGGGACATCCGATAAAATTGTAATCGCTTCCACATTCATGATTTTAATAGATTATTAAATGATAATACTTCCAGATCAGGTATCTAGATTTTGGAGTGTTACAGTTCTAGTTTGGTTGTGCCATTTCCTTTAGACAGGAAAATAAATTTCTTCCGTTAGACAAACACACAACCAATTCAAGAACGAAATTTTAAAAGAAAATTGCATAACTCCATTTACAACCTAAAACCCCAAACTTAACTATTGATATTATTCTTATTTATTTTATTTTATTTGCCTATCTATAAACCTTCTACATCCCCTCTCAATCTTCCTCCGACTCCTTTTTGGGGTCCTCCTCTACCGTTTCCTCGATGATCTCTACTGGTTGATTTACCTCATCAATCCCCAATGGTTGAGTCATCGCATCGTCTGTTGTCACTCCTGAATCTGAACTGGAAGTAAGATTACTTCCACAAGGTAGATTTTTCAATACTCTATAAGAGCATTGCAAAAATCTACATATTCTATGTCATGAGGATTCCTCGATAGAATTACTGATTCCATTTCTTTTATTAAAAGCTTGCCAATACGCATTTCGTGAGGTGCTAATATATCCAAAAGATGTTGAATGGCTTGTCGATCGCTTATTTGATAGCCCGCATTCTTAGTTGTCACCTAACGCTCCTGAACACTTTGCACATGATCCTCTAAATCTAGGGAATCATCAACTTCAAAATCCAAAATGCCCTAATCGCAATTTCTAGGCACTGACTATATTGCTTCTTCTTCTTCTAGCCAATTGGTTTCTTCTAGCCATCTGTCACTCATAGTTATCACAATCCAAAACATATTTTTTTCACAACTAACAATAAAATTTGTGAAAACATAACTTCGAAATTTCTTGAAAATGTTTAATAAAATGTTCATACCTCAGTTGAAGATGTGGGTGACTGATGGATGGATGCAGAGTACCAAGGAGGAGTCAAATCCTTATACAATCTCTCTTCTTTTTTTTTTTTCCAAACTTTTGATAGTTTTTCTTATACACATAAGAAATTTTGTGTTGAACATATTTATTTAAAGCTTTTAAACTTATAACATGTTAGTACTACATGTTTTAATTTAAATTTCATCTACCCATGTAAGTACATAAATAAGATTTCTTTTATACTTCAATAATGTCTACAGAATCTATTGTTTTTAAAACCTTGGGCTCTGATAACAAGATGTAACGATCTAACTCTTGGAATTTGAAATTAGTATAAAAACAACACCATTTTTTGTTCTTTCAAAAATTCAGGTTAAATTAACAAACAAGTTTTCAAGGTTTGTCCGAAAGTTTTTATCTCTTTGAAGAATTCTTCAATAGATTTTCCTTTGTTACCAAACTTTGGTGTTCTTTACTTTATTGATTTTGATCTGCATGTTTGAGTGATTGCTTAATTAGAGTTTAATTGGATTATCCTTAAATCATCTAGAGACAATAATTTGTGACATATTGCTTATTATTGTTTATTTATTCTAATTCCGCATTTTACTTTTATAAGTGTTGTTTGGGTCGAAATCTCGATAAATTTCAAGTTGTTTTCCAATGAATGTTTGTATATATAGTCATTAACTTGAGTTTTGAAATCTGTATCAGGAATACTGAAGAAAGTTTTTAATGTCTTGCTCAGTTTGCTTCTTTTGACTTTGCTCCAGTTTTGTTAATTTCTCAAATCTTACCTTACCTCTTTTAAAGTGAAATGACTTTTCTATTCCATCCAATTCAAAATCAACTATGTTAACCTCTACCTCCTCCGCAATTTTAATTACAAATTCATTTGTTGGACCATCGACAAAGTTGAAAGAATGTGTATTAATTTATCTTCATTAATTGTCACTTCTTTGATTGGTTCATTTGCAGTTAATTTGTTATCTGTTTTATGCTCTCACTCAATAATTGATATATCCTCAAATAGAATGATCGGTTCACGATCTAAATCTATGGGCAATGGCAATTCTTTCATTTCAACCTTTTCAAGTGGATTATATCCCCACCTTTTAAATTCGCTCCAGAATGCGGAATCTCCCCTGCATATTTTTCATTCATCCAATATGGCAAATTCATTATAATATTTTGTAAGAGCCTCCTCGTTCAATAGGGGAGGAAGTATGATATCCTCGTCCCCATGTGTAGATACATACTCGTCCTTTGGCATGTAGCATTCATTAGATTTATCAATTGCTTATTTTCAATTATTTAAATTAATATTGTTTAAATCGAAAAAGTTTGACATAAAGGGATTAGTGCATGTATACAATCATTGTCCAGTATAAAGCATCCTATAAAAAGCTAACAATTTATGTCTTCTACAAGAATATCTTTATCATCTATGTCATGCTCAGTTATTGCAACTGTTTTGCTCACTTGCTATTGTTAGAATCTTGCATGTATTGCGGAATAGTGCTTGGAAGAACACCAAACATAAGAGAGATTAGGTGGGTAGCCAAAATTAACAAAACAAAAAGAAAAAATATAAATTAAAAAAAATTAGAATCCTATATAAACTAACAATGTCAAATTAAATACTTTATTTCCTGATTACGCTGTCATGAAAGCTAGTAAACTCGAATTAAATACTTTATTCCCCGACAGTGGAGCAAAAAACTTGTTCGTGTGAAAATTTTGCAAGCGTATGAATCGTTGACAAGTAATAGTTTTGAGTAAGTTAAAAGTATCGTCCTACAGGAAATAAATTCAATTCAAGTTTACAGTTATGTATGAAATCCGAATGATGTAACACAAAAGAGTTTTTCAATGTGATTTACGTTAAATTAATCTAAGAAAACTGTAAAAAATTGGTTTTTTTTTTATCAAATTATGGATGATCGTATTGCATTTAGAATCCGCTTATTGTAGTCTATTTCAGTTCTTGATTTGTATTTTAGTTTGATGCGTTCTTGACAATTAATTAAGTTAATGTCTTTAGCTTTCTTTTTCAAAATAAATTAATTCTATTCTAATCATGATCTGAGTCTATTTCTAGTACGAATTCAAGTGATTAGTATGCAATAAATTTTAGATTACCTATATGATTGTGCACATATTATTGTTATTTCTAACATCTATTGCACTGTGTTGTTAGCATAACCGCGTTCTAAAATTATTGTGAATCTCCCAACACTGCACCAACTAACCAATTATCCAATTGGTAATCAAGCAATTAAATAATGTAATGGAAATGAAAAATAAATAAAAAACAATAATTACTAAATTATTGGTCTTCAATTAAAATAAATAAGTAATATGGATCATTTTTATCCAATACAAAAGAATCTATCTTAACATGTTTCTAAAGAAAAAACAATAAGAATAATGGAAAAGGATCATCTGAATTTATAAATAAAAGAAAGAGATGTCAAGATCTAATTCTTGACTTTTCTTGATTAAATCAAAGTGCTAGATTTGTTCTCTTCTCCAACAGATATTGAATTGAACCCTTGTTTCTTGATAGATTTTATGATATGTAAGTGATTTGAGAGGTGAGAGAGAAATCCTTCAATGGATGCCCATGTCTTGTATTATATATTGAAATTAGGTCAAAAAATACGTCCAAGTTGGATTCCAAAAGAGTTTCAATCAAATAAGAAAAGTTGCCTTATCGTGCATATAATTATGTCTCTGCTCAGTCTTTAGTATTTTAATCATATATTTCTCTTCCAATATTTGATTGAAGCGATTCAAATTGTGGTGGAAAGCTAATGCGAAGGGCTACAATTATTGTACAATTAGTATTTTTTTTTCAATTCGAAGGTTTACTATTCCAAAAATGGGTTTCAATCTCCGACTAAAAAATTTGGAACATGAATTATACGTTTGGAAATTGATTTGTTAAAATTGTTCGATTGTAACTCCTTTTTGACTTCTAGTTGTGTCCAATTGACTCATAGCAATCTTTAATAATTATTTTGTGGTTCGAATCACCTATTGGATATTTGCAAGTTGGTCTCGAACTTTGTATTTTTTCCGTTTTCGCCGTTTTTTCACTTCTTCCTTCCAATTCACCCAATTTGTTTCAAGTTTTACCTAAGGAAAAAATTAACATTTAATTAAGTCATAATTCATCAAAATTAATTATAGTTAATCATATTTTTGTAATGAGTAGTTAATCATATTTAATGACTCAAATAAGTGTAAAAAATACATTTACCATACTACTGAACACCATCGCCTTGCTACCGAGGCTTTGGAGGTGGAAAATAAGGAAAAATTGATCTGAGACAATAGGTTGAGGCCCAGCAGGAGAAGATTGACTCTTTGAAGGCAAATGTGACAGTAGCTAGCAAAACTATATTTATAACTTCGACAAAACAAGGAAGTATGATAACTTGCCAACTATTGGGCCTATTGTAGTGCCAAAGAGATGATAGCTCGTCTGGGTGAGGTTCAGCCCGAACTGGATATCACTTTCCAAATTGGAGTTTAGTGGACAAATATGTGGCTGCCCAATGTTGAGACTGAAGTCGATAAGGCTCATCAAGAAGTTCCACATGCGGGGACTGTTGAGGAAAAAGAAGAGGTGGGAGATATGGCCTCAGTTGTGGTCAATCCTTGAATGGAGTTAGCACTTCCATGTCAAAGCCTCCTCCATGATGGATGGTTCATCTGTAGAGGGCTTTATCCTCGTAGGTTTTTAGAGGTGAGCCCCCTATGGGGTACACGCACCTCTTCTTACGAAATGGTCATCCTTGCATGGGGTTAGCATAGAGGGCTTCATCTTCATAGCTTTTTAGAGGTGAGCTCCCTGTAGGGTGCCTTGTACCTCTTCTTACGAAGTGGATATATTTGTATGAGGTTAACACTTCCATGTCAATGGCTGTCTCGTTTCTCTTCTTACGAAGTGGATGTCCTTGCATGGGGTTAACACTTCCATATCAGAGGTATTGTGGTGAAGTGACAATACTTGGTAGTGAAATTTATTGCATTAAACGAAATGTAGTTACACGAGTTGGAAGCATCATACAGTTAAGTGATGAGCCTTTCTCATTGATAGTATTTACGTAAATGCTCTATATTTCATGGATGAGACCATCCAAGTATTCAATTTTGTAAGTGCTTGGTCGTAGCTCTTCGTTGATGCGATAGGGTTCTTCTACGCCTAGCTTTTTAGAGAAGATGAAAACCTATCTCAATACATGGTCGCCGATGCAAAAAGACCTCTTCTTGGGATGGTTGCTTCTGAACATTCAAGAAACATTGGCATTTGTTGCACTTACGTACAATTAAAGTATGCCCTTTTTAAGGTAGGTCGTAGTATCCTTGCCTAAGTACTTTTTGTGTAAGTACATGTCTTTTCGATTGATTTCCATATACCCTTTCATGAATTTCCCAGAGTACGTATGACACCTTTTCTTATCCGATGCATCGAACGAGGGGTGAGGATAAGCCTTTTTTTATACAGAACATTATCTTAGAGAAAACAACTCATCTTCTAAGCTTGTGGGCTATATCCTTACTCTCAGGTAGAACCTAATCCTTGAGAAAGGCAATGATTGGTTCCATCTATGATAGGGTGTCTTCAATCCACATTCACTTCTTCCCTCTTTGATATAGAGAGTCTAGTGAGGTACTTGACGGGCATTATCTCGAGTAGCTTAGAATCTTTGCTACTAGCTAATTTTGATAGGACATCGGTATAGACATTTTCAAGACGTGAGATTTGCACTAAATCAAAATTCTCAAAATGTGGGAGAAGATCTACAACCTATTTGAGGTATACTGCCATGCCTTTGTCTCTTGTGGTGAAGTTGTCATTGACTAGCTCACTAATAGTTGGGAATCGCTATTGATAAGGAGCTTATTTACTTGCATCTTCTTAACCAATCTGAGGTAAGAGTGCCTCATATTCAGCAATATTATTAGATGCCTTGAATCCAACCTAATTGCACAATTAAGTTTGTGGCCTTGTGGGTTTACAAGATCACTTCAGCTCTAGAGCTGGCTTCTCTAGATGAGCCATCAACAAAAAGGCTCTAAGTGAGGACTCTATTGGTTCTATTGCCACTCTCTTTTAGAGGCAATTGTGAATTTCACTACAAAGCCAGTGAAGGCTTTGCCCTTCATAGAGGCTCTTAATTTGTAAACGATATCAAATTAGTTCAACTCCACAAACCACTTCATCAATCTTTTAGAAGCGTCGAGCTTCTAAACAACTTGTTTAAGGGGAAAGTTATTTAACATGTGTATGCTATATGCTTGAAAGTATGACCTCAACTTTTTGGATATGATGATGAGAAAGAGGACGAACTTCTCCATATTTGGATAACGAGTCTTCGCTTGTAAAAATGCTTATGTAGTAGGTAAGTAATTTAAGGTTGCTTTAGTCTCTTATAAGAATCGAGCAGAAGGAATCTTTAGATACATCCAAATAAAGTAATAAGGTCTCATAAACCTTTAGTTTGGAGACGAGGGAGTTCTGTCCTAAGTCCTTCTTCAACCCTGGAAAGCCTCTTTATACTCCTATGTCCATTTGAACTTATTCATTCCTTTGAGAATTTTGAAAAAGTGAAGGCATTTGTCAATGACTTTTGAGACGAAACGACTTAAGGGTGCCACCCGCCTAGTGAGGTTCTGCACCTCATTTGGCTTTTGAGAAGTCCTCATCTATATTAAGGCCTTGATCTTTTCAGGGTTGGCCTCTATACCCTTTTGGTTGACCATGTAACCTATGAATTTTATGGAGACGACACATGAAATGCGCTCTTAAGGGGGGTTTAACCTCATTCTATACCTCATTAGAATTTGGAAAGTCGCATCTAGGTTCTTGACATGGTTATTCGCTTTGAAGCTCTTTACTAGCATGTCATCTACATAGATTAATTCCACTAATGACCACCCAACTTTATACCTAATGTCACAATGACCACTTAATTTGATTTTGTTTCACCATAGCCATCCAACTTTATACTTAGTATCATTATGGCCACCCAATTTGATTTTATTTCACCATAGCCATTTAATTTCATATAAACTTTCACCATGGCCACCCAACTTCTTTTCCCCATTTTCACTAATTTTAAAAGGGGTAAAATGATAACTTTACATTATAAATATAAAATAAATTTTTAAAAACAAAATAAAATAAAAAACTTATTTAAAACGTTACTGGCAAAAATAATTAAAATAAATAAAATGTTATTTAAAAAAATGTTTTTAAGATAAATAAAAACTTATTTTAAAAAACATTACTTAGAAAAATAAAATAAAACTTATTTTAAAATAAACGTTGTTTTAATTTTTTTTTCAAATTTATTATATATATAAAATACAAAGTGAAAAATTAGTGAAAATTGTGAAAAGAAGTTGAGTGGCTATGGTGAAATTTTATATGAAATTGAGTGCCCATGGTAAAATGTTATATGAAATTGGATGGACTTGGTAAAATAAAATGAAATTAGATAGCCATGGTGNAAATGATGAAAAGAAGTTAGGTGACCATGGTGAAACGTTATTTAAAAGTCTTGACACTAAATATAAAATTGGGTGGGCATGATGAAACAAAATCAAATTGGATGGTCATGGTGACACTAAGTATAAAGATGGGCGGCCATTGGTAGATTTAACCTCATCTACATATACATCCATGGTTTTTGTCAAGGGGGTCAGAAAACATGTTATTGACAAGCTTTTGATAGAAGGGTCCGACATTTTTCAACCCGAATGGCATCACCTTATAGCAATAGAAACCTCTATCAGTGATGAAAGAGGTGTTCACCTCCTCCATGAGATGTACGGGGATCTGATTGTAACCTAAATAGGCATTCATAAAGCTCAACAACTTATGCCCATAGTGGAATGCACGAGTTGGTCTATCTTGGAGAGAAAAAAGTTGTCATTTGGGCAAGCTGGTTAAGGTCAGAGAAGTCTATGTAAACCATGCACTTGCCGTTGTACTTCCTTATGAGACCGGATTGGAGATACACTTTGGATATGTGCCCTATCTAATAAAGCCATTGGTTATCATCTCTTCTGAAAAAATGGGTGTCGCTTTGGATACCACTTAAAAGTTATGGATTACCAAATTAATGGCTACTAAGTTACCGAATGGTTATAATTATCCATTTCTAGTTTTGACCATACTTGCATAATTATTCTATTAAAAGCAATAAGTCACTTTTTATTAGTTTCTAAATGATTAAGCACACACGTCCAATTTTCCTATGTTTGAATACCGCAGTTTGTAATATGGAAAGCAATAAAGAACGCCAATAATGGTTGATGGAGAAACCCAATGTGGGAAAAACTCCGGGATCAAGCTGTTACCTCCACTATAGACAACATGGATTACAGTCTGTTTTCAGCCTAGCAAATTCAACTAGTTCCTGCTGTTATAATTCCAGTAATCTCCAAGATCTGCTATATCCACCAGCTTCCAAATCTTCTACAATTGTCTCTTCCAAGTGGAATTCCAAGAATCTCCAATTCTTATGCTTTTTCTGTGTTTCCAGTCTACCTCTCCCAATGCCTGATCGAGAGAGTACCTTCCTCAAAGTGTTAAGGAAGTTAGGTGTTTTAGATTCACGAACTTTGATGTTTTCTCAAAACTTAGTTGTCGAGTCTCAAGAATGATATGAATGATTCAACAAATGAGTTGTGTTCTTGGATCTTTCAAAAGATGCTATGAATATGTTATACCAATGAGGCATAATAAGACAACCACCCATTTTCATGCGAGAGCATCTGTATATAAGTTGGAGGTGTATGAGTAGTATGGGCCATGTAAAACTCTCCAAAATTGCGAACTAGGCTTAGCCGCATAACATTGTTGCTCAATCGAGGGGGATTGTCGCTCGATTGAAGGGTCTGTCGCTCGAGCAATGCATGGGTAAGAAGGGAGCGACAATGGTTCTGTTTCTATCTCTCGAGCGATGGCCAGGCGTGAGGCTAGCGAAATTTCGGCATCACTTCCTCCTTGTTTCCAAACTCGAACTCAAACCCTAGGCTACCTAACTCAACTATTCAAAATTTCACTTCACTCATTGACTTTTACACATGTTCAATTAAGTCATTTTTGTTAACAGAATTGTCAATTACAATATTGAACCTAACATCTTCCACATCTTTCTTCAAGGCCTCATACCTCTCAGGATAGAGGGCTATTTTCTTTTATACATGTAGGGCAACTTTAGGATCAATCTTGAAATGGTGGAAGTTGATCTTGGGGTTAATGCCTACCATGTCTTTAGCTTTTGAAGATAGATCCATTCCCACCTATAGTGCTTTGGTGGTATTTTAAGGGTCTACTAGAAAGCTCTCAAGTTTTTCCACTGGAGTGGTTTGTGACTCGAACTCGATGATGCAAAGGTCCAACTCATCACACATAGCCCTTTCTTTAGGGGTCATCCCTTCTTCAGAGGCATCTACCATCTTCACATATGTACCTTGTTTAGAGTTCGCCTCTTTTTCAGGTGCATTGAGCATTTTGGTGTCTAGTAACACCATATTACATTACGAGGTTCGGCCTTCCCTAGGGAGTTAAGGTAGCACTCTCTAGATCCCTTTTGATTACCTTTAACAATTCCAATGCCAAGATTCCATGTTAGGTTGACCTGTTGTCTACTAAGAAAAATGCCATGAAGTTGAGGATGTGACCCTATCTCTACTACAAGAGCGAGTATTCCTCTTGGGATGATGCTATTGCTAGTAAAATCATATAATGAAGATGTCATGGAGGTTAGCTTATGATCCACTAGCATCTTATTATAGGTGGTACAAATTAGGATGTTGATTAAGCTCTCATTATCCAACAACATGTGTTTCAGACCATTGTGAGCTATCATGCTCCTCACCACTAGGGTATCTTCTTGTCTTAAGATTATGGATTGCACATTCTTAGTTCCATGAAGGGTTTGTCGCTCCAGTGACGCTTGTACGAGAAGCGAACGACAATGATTCTGTTTCTGTTGCTCGAGCGATGACCAGGTGTGAGGCTAGCGAAATTTCAGTGCCGCTTCTTCCTTGTTTCCAAACTCGAACTCAAACCCTAGGCTACCTAACTTAACTATACAAAATTTATTCCGCTTTGTGGGTTGGGGTATATGTATGCACTCATTGGTACCATCACCATTAACTCGATAGATAGTTCAATAGGGTTGCGCATCGTTGTAGGGCCTATTTCTAGGTCTGTTGCCTCTTCCTTTTACCCCTTTGGTGGGTAGGTCTCCTTGGGACAACTATTGACTTCACATAGCCACTAGGTCCAACCTCTTCGTAGGCTAAGGTTGGTACAACATTCAAGGTGGTTGTGGCCAAGGTTTGGAACAAAGTGGGAGCGATTATATGCCTAGCTTGAGTCCATTGCTAGTTTACTAAATGGGAGGTGGGGCCTCTTCCCATTTGACTTTGTGGAGATTGGAGCCCTTGGATTTTCCTATTCCGATGATCAATCATCTATTTACTAACTATTCACCCCTCATCATTTCCAGTAGTTCATCATAGGTGGCGGGGTATTTCGAATATCTCTCCAGAATGAGGTGTTCATGTTGAGACCTCCCTCTAGAGTGGAGAGGGTTTCTCTATTGGTGACCTTTTAACAATATGTAATTTTATCGATAAAACGGGCTAAGTAGCTTTTCAGTATCTCACTAGCTACTTACCTCATGTCTTGGAGGCCTTTTTGGGGACTTCTCCATCGTTTTCATGGTTGGCCAACTCCTAATATTCACCGAGTGCTTCTTAGCCACTTCACCAAGAGTTAAGCACAAAGTTTGACACTTCAAGGCTGGTGTAGTACCTCTCAAACTCATACGAATCTTGTAGGTGTTGAGGTGTTCTTCTGGATTACCTTTCCCTTCATATATAGGAATCTTTGAAGCACTTCGAAGCTCATGGAAGAAGAAAAAGTTCTCTTCATCATCATCAAGCTCATAGGACCTACATGGTCCATCAGAGTCCTCCTCAACAACTTGACACTGAGGTGGTTGAGAAGTCCCTGCTTGTTCTCTTGTGGCCTCTGCTAACATTCTTTTTTGCCTATTTCTATGTAGGGGGTCATTTTAAGGCGTTTGCATTTGCTTGTGATGAGAAGTGAGTGTTGGAGCCTATTTCTAAGCATATCAGGGCCAAACCTAACAAAGATTCTGGTAGACCTCTGAGGTTTTCCTTTTCACTCATATTCATTAGGAAATTTGTCTTCTCCAAAGAGCGGGTCATTGGCAGGTCGGCCGTATTCATAGTTTGATGACACATTCACTTCTACCTCCCATTATATTGGGCTAGCACCTCTTTTGTGCCTACTAGAGTGAGTACCTTAGCTTCGCACTTTTTCTTCTTCTCGCTGGTGGAAGAGGCCTAGTTGAGGCATATTTTAAGGCATTTGATAGCCTCTTTACCAATGCATTTGCATGAGAAGTTGCTACATGGTGAAGTTTTGTGCCGTGATACTACGCATATTGGCTGCCATTTCTGCCACCTCTTCGGTGAGGCTTATAATAAACCTTTCACCTCGGCGATGATAGTGGTGAGGTTGATAATGTGTGACATTAGTTTGGATGATCTCTTCTTCATAGGCCTCACTTGCTCTTCTTATATTCGCATCCTCTTCACTATCACTCATTTTGGATGGATGCCTCTTTTCTTCAAAGAGATAGTCCTTTGAGCAAATTTTTGTCTCAAAATACTCATTTTTCAAGGAATATACACACATAAATACTAAATAACACTTCAAATCTTCTTCCTTTGAAACTCTCGATTGTTCCTTATTCAAGAACAAAACCTTTTTCAATAGGGAGTTGAAGCACCTTTCCAGCAAGCTTTATACACGAGGATGATCGTGGTTATAGTGTGGTATTTTACGAATGGTTCCAATATGTTGACCTCATTTTTTGTTGTGGTGATTTGGCCAACAGATCCCTGGTCCTCTCGCATCTATATAAGCCTTTTGTCATGCACACTTGGACAAATCGTAAGTCACATGTGGCTTTCTCCGAAGTGAGGGGAGGCGGCCACGTGTACTCCAACGATCAAGTTCATTAATGTATAAGTGAAAGGGTATAGGACGTACTAGAGATGTGAGCTACTAAGTGTAAAGAGATCGAATCCGAGAGGGTGTGGAGTGAATATATTGAGACCTTCAAATGACACAATATGTGAGCTTCTATAGTAGTAGATGAGAAATGATAACCATTGGATGAAGTAATGCATGGCCTTATAAACTGACAATTTGACCTTTAGACGCTTACTGCAAAGATGCTATATCAATCAATCATAGATAGATCATGTACGAAAAATTTCCTTAGAAGAAGTAATATAGTATGATGTTTTCTATCAAATAGGAGGCTAATTGCCTCAGACTTCTTCATACAACCGATGTGGCACCTCACCTCGACCTTGGAGGTTCGGTCCACCAAGGTACCTCGAATGAAGTGATGCATCACCTCGGCTAGGTAGGATGGTAATGTGGAGTGTGGATCTGGTTGACTTTTTGGCTACTACGTGGAGGTGATCTAGAGCCTCATCAAAAGAGGCATACTACTTTCAAATGACAGTATGTGAGCTTTTATAGTAGAAAATGATAAGTAACAATCGTTGGATGAACAGGCACATGGCCCCATCTTAACGGCTGAAGGACCTTATCATATGCGTCAATTAGTCAGTCCTAAGCTCGGTGCTTTTTTTTTTGTTAAAGGATGGCGGTACCTCCGAGATTTTATTAATATGCCCTCACTTGTGACAGAGAAATACCTTGGTTACATGAGGAAATAATGAAAAAAATAAATGAGGAAGTACTATTTCCCTTACAAAGAAAATAAATGATAAAAGGATAAATGTAAAGATGTAAAAAAGGAAGTACTACTTCCCTTATAATAAAAACTAATATAAGTAAAGGCAACAGCAATAATAAAAAAATCATACTCTAATATTGGGCAGTCCAGTCTATCAATCTGTACAGTACCCTAATAGTCGGGGTAGGTCTGTTCCTTCATATATCTGATATCGGCGATGATCCCAACCCTCTACAGCAAGAGCATTTGCAACTTGATTTCTCTCTTTGTAGATGTGAGAAACTATCTCTCTGTCGAATGATACGATATTTGTGATCTGTCTGAGTATTCAATGAATAGCCCATGGTCATCTTCCTCTAATGAGGAAGTGAATAGGCACTATAGAATTCAATTCAGTCTAAATGTTTGAAAGATCGAGTTCTCTAGCTAGTAGAATCCCATCAAGAATATCCCTGAACTCTATCTCTAATATCATGAACAGCCCATACGAAACTAAAAAAGCCATGATATAGTGGCATGCGTGATCCCTGATGATGCCTCCCCCGCTCGTAATACCCTCCTTGACGCATCAATTAGTATTGATCTTGACAAATCCAACTGATAGAGTGCGTCAGCAAACCAGAACAGGAGGAGATGGGGAAGGGAATAAAAGAAATACCAAAGATGGGTGTAGGTATCAGATCCCCTCTCCAATGCACTACTCGAAACAGTTCTCCCATATGAAGAAAAAAGATCATACGATAGATCCTTCATATAAAACATCTGGCCACCATGCGGATCCTCCCATGCTTCGTACCATTCCTCTCGGTCCATAGAAACCAAAATACCAGTAGAGGAATTATAGTGCGAATGTGTCCATAATGAACATATTGCCCAAAATACCTCCATATCTGGAACCTTTGTCTAACTTTCTCTCTTGAACTCATAGGTATCTGAAAAATGTTCCCAAAATGTTGTCATACCTAATCTGAGATGTTATTTCCAATGAAAATATGATTAATGATCTCGATCTCGGAACAACACTGGCAGTAAGAAGCCAACAACATCCAATCTTCTTCAGCAAAAAAATAAGAAAATGATGGGCAAGATGGAGCTCTGCAATAATCGATATGAATACTAATACTGGCATCCCGAATGTACGAGTTTCCATGCAGACTTGGTAGCGAAACTACCATTTGATGTATCCCTCCAAACAATACGATTTGAGACATCTGCACATAAAGGTATAGCCCATATTTACTCCGTCATAAAATGAGGGAGAACCTGTAATAAATGTATGATCTTTTGCAACCCTAGGTTTAACGTATAAGGGCTAGACTTGACATGTTGACTTGGTAGAGTGGCTACTGCAATGAGTTGTCACATTAATCATTCATGAAAGATCATGTACCAAAGATTCCCTGCAATGCCTCTACCCACCTTGTCTCATTCATGAGGGCTCGACCCTTCATCTGGGTTCGGTCTCTCTATAAGGGTTTAGCCTCTTTATGAGGATTCAGCCAAATTCGTCTCATAAGCAGAATGATGTGGAGTGCGGGCTTAGGTTTGCTTGTCATGTGGTTGTCACGTGGTCATGTTTGAAACTTCGTTGTAAGAGGTGTAACATATTTGATCTTTAGGATCACACTATACAACAAGCCCCCATATTTCATATATAAAAGTTTCTTCAAGTGGGCAAGTCAGAAAATGGGATATTTTGAGAGGTTGTGGTCGAAAAAGTTAGAGGCATTTGATATCTAAATTCTCACCAGGGTTATTGAGAGCGAAGAATAGGGTTACCTTGACGCGAGAGAGAGAGAGAGAGAGAGAGAGAGAGAGAGAGAGAGAGAGATGTGACACAAATAATGAGGAGGTTAGGGATTTTGGAAAGGGTTTAAAATGAGATTATGTGATGTGTGGATGAATGAAAGTATTTGTTTGGGATGAGCATGGAAAATGAAAATTTTGAAAGAAATGAAATTTCAAGAGAGAAATGAAATTTACATAGGGAGGAAATGAATTAAAATTAACGATTGTGATGCATGTATATCACAGATTACAGATTAGTTTACCAATGGATAATGTAATGAGATTTGATTGGATCAAAATCTCATCATTCAAAAAATAAAAAACTCCACTACTTTCTTTTTGACACATCATCAATCTGTAAAAGATTATGTAAATAGTACAAATATTTTCCTAAAATTAATTGTTAAAAAGTTCTTTATAGTTTTTTTTAATTTTCAAAAAATATTAAACTAGTAAAAAATACATTTAATTGATTGGAAAAATAACAATTTATAACTACTAATAATGTTATAATTTTTTTAATTAATTATCACCAAAAAACTTTAAATATTAAGTAAATAAATTCTAAAGTTAATCTCGTTAGATGTATGTATATAGTTACATTTTTAGGTATAATAATTTATCTTATTTAAAAATTAATATAATTCTATTAAAATGGATAATTATTGCATAGATGAGTCGGACAACTTAGTTGACCAGTCTCTAGACTGTCTTTCATTATTCCATTTTGTTAGGTAATTAGGCGGGCACGGAAAACATGATTCCTATCTCGACTCCCACCTCTTGAAATTAAAAAATACTTATTCACATATTAAATTTAAGAAATTTATTGACGTTAATATTTCTAAATTGAAATCAACAATAATAATCAATTGTGAAATCTACAAGGAAAAACAAATTTGAAATTTGACCAGCACTATGGTGGACAAGTGACAACGATAGGCAGTGACAACTATAAATTTTATGAGATTAGGTTTAGATTTTTGTCCGGATGTTACCGCATCCGGATTAACCCGGGTCTCGAACCAGGGAGGGAACCGTCACTTCTCATGATTAGTCGAGCAAAGTTTGGACACTTGAGTCAATTAAAAAAAAAGATGAAATCACAAAATCATTTTATTCCCTACACCTATCCTACGCATAGGTACAAAAATTCTCTAACCTTCATGGGCAAATATAGAATTATCTAATCTGGAACAAATTACAAAACTCAATTTTTTTTTAATTTTTTTTTTAATTTTAATTTTTTTGCTAAGTCCATACTTACTTTTAAACCTTTTATTATTCAAAAATATTTTTTATTATTTTTAATTTTAATTTTTTTTTAATAATAAATTTCTAACATGGTGTAATACATTTTATAAAGTTGTATTATACCCAATTGTTCTTATTTTTTATAATTATTTGTTATATTTTATTGGTAGTCCTATTGTTTTATGATGATTTGTCTTGGACTCCCTTAATTTGTTAGTTGAAAATTATTTATTTATTTACGTCCCAATTTTCTGATTGGATCACTCAATTTATTATTTATGTTTTTAACTTAGTTGTTAGATTTTACTGTTAATTGCTACTATGATTTAGTGGATTACTTAAATGATCATTATGAAAATTTGATCAATTAGCCTTTTGACGTATTACTTTGAAGGAAATTGAATGCAATTAAGTACAAAATTATCTTCCAAATTGCTAAAAATGTGTTAGCTATTCAAATATCTATAATTGCTTTTAAGTCTACATTCCTTACTAGTGGTCGAATTCTTGATTCCTCTAAGATTTCAATTGAATGCAAAGATGATTGCTCCAATTAGTTTGGACTAAGAGGTTAGAATATAATGTTTTTATCGTATTGTTTCATTGTAATTATTAGAAGTAGAGAACTTTGGTTTGTAATAATAGTAATGGTACCAATCTTTATGTTCTAACGTAAAATTTTAGATTAATACTTATAATTTAACTTTTTTGATATAGTTTATTTTTTGTTTGCTAAATCGCGATTTTAAATCGAGCAAGACCGAAATAAGTGATTTGGTTTAGAAATTGAAATGTTTTGGTTTGGAAAAATTCAAAGCTGCTTTTAGGTGGTTTCGTTTAAAAATTTGTCACAGACCATTCAAAATCGAACCGTTTTCACCTCTAGTTTATTATACATATTTTACGGTCTATTTCCACCATTTCCTCGTTCCCACCACCAACACCATGGTAACACTCAATTTTACACCACAAATGCCATCAACTCTACTACCTATAACATTCATTATTACAGCACTATTGTCGGCCCATCACTTGTAATATTTAGCCCCTGTTTGGCCCCCCATTATTTCTCAATAAATTATAATTCATATTTCTCTCTTTTCTTATCAACTGCACATTCTCCCATAAAATAATATTACACGTAAATCCTAAAATATTTCCTTCTTTTTTAATCATACTTTCCAAAAAATTATTATTTTTCTCATTATAACAAGGAATAATAGGGCCAAACTGGCCCTTATTGTTACATTTCGAGATTCTTCAAATATCGAATTTTATATGTATAAAACAAATTTTCCAATTAAAAAATTATAAGTATTTATTCCAAAATTTAAGAATTTTCAGAAAATAAAAATAAAAATTTTAATGTATTTATGAAATAGAAAATCATTGTAAATCACAAAATTTATGTATCAATACACTACATTTTTCAACAATTTATTTGTCATTTTTGGTATTTTCCAATTTTTCACAATTTTTTTTTTTTTAGCTTTATGCTTTTTAGAATAACCTTTTCAGTTTTCAATATATTGCCAATGAAATAATTCATTTCAAAATTTGTAGAAAATATTAATTTATTTATTTATTTATTTATTTATTTTACCAATGAATTATCAACGGAATTTTTTTTTACGGAAGATTTCTGTCGAAAAATCCCTAGGTACTTAAATATGTTTGTTCACAAAATAATTTTAAAAAATCATTGGTTATTGGCCATCAATTACTTAGCTATTTTGTCGATAATCCATCTCTAACATTTTCATTGCTGAAACCGCACTTACCAGTAGTGGAGTCCATATTTGTAATGGACAGCCGTCCTTAGGAAGATATGTTCTATGCAAATTGCGGGGTATAGTCATAGCCGTAGGGCATGTGTGTTGGGAATTTACTTACTTATACACAGCGGAAAATAAAATAGATTTCAATTCCCACCAAATATCTGCTTTATATTTAGATAGAAACCGTGATAAGAATTATACCTTTGTTGAATTCTGCAAACTCCTTTGCATATCTTGACCACGAACAATTACGATCTGCAATTCACGGCTATCCAATTGTCCAACCTCCAATAGAAATCTACATATGGAACAAGAATGAGAGAATTATTGATTGTTCTCTTTGTGTTTTAATTTTGTATTTTGAGTTTTGAATTTATTTTGTATTTTGAGTGCCCATTTTGAAAAATTATTTTGAAATTGAAAATTTTGGCTTAATTATAACTGAAAACACCAAAAAGGACAAATTGTCGTTTTAGATTTTCTTTATAAATTTTTAACTTATTTTCAAAAACGCGTTTTCGAAAATAAGAAAGAAAACATGTTTTCACTGTTTTGAAAAATCGAAAATAGAAAACGACTTAAAATGGTAAAGAGAACATGCCCATAGAGTTTCTATTTTCTTGTGCCAGCAAGTTATTTAATTGTATTATGTTCAATTTTTTGAAACTCTAATAGAATTTCGTTATCAATTTAACTAAATGAAATGTAAATCATAATTTCTTGAATGTAAATCATAATCTCTTGCTATGAGAATCATCTATTGATCATTCACAGCCTTCATATGATTTTTAACATACCCGAACTATGTCTTATTAGTGACACTTGGCAGAACAACATCCAATATTACCAAAGTATGATTGTCCTCATATAAGACATTACGATGACCTCAAGTCGAAGCACCAATTCTACTACCGAACGTTAGAGATTAACTACTGACAGATAGTTGTCCATGTGGAATCTCCCCAGTGGGTCTCCAATGTTTTGTTTTATAACAAAATATCCATGTGTTCATTTAAATGTTACAACTCTTTAGTTTGTGAGATTAGTTACTTACTTCACAAATAAGCAATGTCACACGTGATGATCTATCCGTAACAACGATATCTGTTTTTAGTTATTACTTATTACCATGGATGATATAAGATTTAGTCATATGCAATTTGTATATGAGAATCACAATTCCTTGTGATTAACAAATTACCAAAACTTGAATTTACGGATTCTATTATTTAATTAATTAGAATATTAATTCAATTAAATAATAAATGTGCCATAAATGAAATGCATCAATTATATTTTAAAAAAGTGTTTATGTTCAAAGTTGATTGGACATATGACATAACACTTACAAACTCCCACTTGCACTAGATCCAATTATTTATGTATATTATACCATAAAAGTCTACATGACGATCATATTTATGCTGCGACAACTTTTTGTCAATAGATTTGCAATATTATCAATTGTAGGAATTCATTCTTTCTTTACGTCATTTCTTTGTATTATCTCTCTGATGATACCGCCTTAACACGTGTTTGGACCATTGATGAGACCTTAGTTCATTCGCTTTCACGACATTGCTATCACAATGCAGAAGTAAATGATCAACAATGTTAGGAACTATTTCGAGTTCATTGATGAACTCCCTGATCTAAACTACAACCTTTTGATGCTTCTAAAGCAATAATATATAAGGCTGCTATTGAATCAATGATTGTTTCCTATTTGGAACATTTTCAACACACCGTTTAAGAATAAACAAATATCCTGATTGAGATATGCTATCATTCTAGTCTGACTAGAAGTTAGTATCAGTGTATTCATGAACTCTTAGTTCTTTTTCTCTATATAAAATTTCTCAAAATTTTATCTATGTAGATTGGGATGAGTTAAACAATCTTCTAGATCTATCTGTATAGATCAAGTTGCTTCTCTTATATCTTTCACTGAGAAATTATTTGACGACCATAACTTCAACGGTTGAAACATAGAGATGTTGTTTCTTGTTAATATGTTATCTATATATAATATCAAGAATATAATAACCCTCCCACTATCTTCTTGCGAACACACGAATTTTCTTCGTTTTTTATAAAATCCAATACTTTAACTTTATCATCAAATTCAAGATTTCAGCTCCAAAAGGTTTGCTTCAATCCATATATGAATTGATCAAGCTTGCATATCTTGTAAACATATTTGGATTCAAAATTTTTGAATTGTGTCCTGTACACTTCCTCTTGAAAGTTCCTATTAAGGAATGCGAGTATGACATCAATTTATCATAACTCATAGTCATGGTATGCAGTTATTGCAGGAAAAATCGGAATGGAATTTAGCATGGCTATAGGCAAAAAGGTTTCATCAAATCCAACTCTTTGTCTTCGTTTATAACATTTTACTATTAGCCTTACTTTGTATATATAGATGTTTGCATCTAAAGTAAACCAATTTACAACCTATGGGTTCTATCCCTTCAAGTTGATTAATCAAGTACTAAACCTTGTTCACATACATTGAACTCATCTTGAATTCTATGGCCTCTTGTCATCTTTTTGAGTCAACACTTGACTTTGATTTTATGTAACTAGTAGGTTCATCATCCTCAATTAGTAATGCTTGATTAATAATCATGGATTCATACATTCTAGGAGGTCTAATGATCCTACAAGATTTATATGGAGCTGACATGTCATCAAAAAACTCTACTTCCTGATCAAGAATATGTCCTTCATTGGGTGTGGGATCAGATTCAGGCTCATCTACTTGGTCAACTATATCTGTGGATTCTTGAACTCCTTCAAGTTCTATTTTGCTAACATTGTCCTCTCCTACAATAAATTCTTTCTCTAGGAATATGATATATCTTGAGATGAACACATTCTTTTCAATGGGATTATATAATTAATATCCAATTGTTTCTTTTGGATATCCCACAAATATGCACTTTTTGGATTTAGTTTCAAACTTATCCGATTTATTGTGCTTCACATAAGCGTCATAGTCCCAAACTTTAATATGAGAAAAGTTGGATCTTTTATATTTTCATAATTCGTATGGAATTTTGTCAACCGACTTAAATGGGACATGATTTAGTTAGCACATGGTAATCAGTGCATGATCCAAAAATGATTTTTGGAGGTTTGCATGGCTTGTTATTAATCACACTATATCGAATAGTGTACAATTCCTCCTTTCAAATATACCATTATATTGCAGTGTATATGGAGGAGTCCACTACGTGAGAATGTCATTCTCTTTTAAATAATCTAAAATTCACCATTTAGATATCCCCCACCTCGATCTTAGTATGAGAATACTATTTACATATTTCTTTCTCTACTTCTAGTTTGAATCTCTTCAACTTTTCAAGTGCTCCATGCTTGAATTTCATCAAGTATTCATGATCATTTTTGAAATAGTCATCAATAAATGTAATGAAATAAGAGAAATCTTATCCAGCAGTAATTGTGTAACTATTTCCCCTTTTTAAGTAAAGGGGGATGTGGTCATCTTGCCTAACAAGCATGATTCGCATTTATCTAATGATTCAAAATCATTTGACCCAAATATTCATCTTTATGTAATTTGGAATTGCGTTTTTCATTTATGTGACCAAGCTCCAATGTCGGATATAGGTGTTATTTAGATTATCACTTTTATGCCTTTCAATTTCTATACTCCTTATAGAATACTCAGTATTCGAAATATAAATGTCATTTTGTAATTTACTGTAGTCATTAAGATCTTGTCAAGATAAAAAGAACAACAACCTTAACATTAAAATAATTAATATCCAAATATGAAATTTATTTAATAATCTAATAGTGGTGGGTAAAAAGTAACATTTCTCTAATTCCAATACTAAGATTAAAGGAAATGGCAAAAAGTATGCTCCTACAGACAATGCAGCAACATCGCTCATTTTTAGTGTGCAGATCAACTTCTCCATTTTGCATTGGTCTACTTCTAGTTAGTTTTTGCATATTTATACAAATACGAAATTCATATCTGGTATCTAATACCCAAGAAGCTAATGAAGTAGAGATAAGCCTTGCAATTTCTCCTCCAATAACCTATCATTCCAAAATGATAACAAAAGTCATTATATTTGATATTTGTCCTTCGTTTTGACTATTTTAGCCATCTTGGATGTTTTCCCAAAGCCCCTTTAGACTTCCTCTTAGTATCCTTAGAGAAATCAATGGGTTGCCCACTACATTCTTTGATGTTCACCTTAACAATCTTAAACATATTAAGCAACTTAGGAAGTGTGCACTCGATCATATTCATGTCAATTTATAATAAACCCTGAATAGCTTTTTGGCAGATATTGCAGAANTTTAACTAAATATCAAATTAGAGTCCAACTCTAATTTCATAAAGTTTTAGAGTGGGACAATTTAATTGAATTCAAATTCTAATTAAATATCAAATTAGACGACAACTCTAATTTCAAGAATATATTAGAGTGAATAGTTTAATTAAAATCAAATATTAATTAAATACTAAATTAGAGTCCAACTCTAATTTAAATTGGATTAACATTTTAATTCAAAATAAAACTACTAAATAAAATAAAATTCAATTTAAGGTCAAAATTTAATATTAAGTTAAAATCAAATTTTAACGAAAATATTAGAAGTCGTCAACTTTAAATAAAGTTTTAAACATGTCAAAATTAAAATTATAGGTCAAATCTATTTAAAATACAAATTTGAAACCATTTTAATTGCCATCAAAACTCATTTTGAAAATTGTATTGTGACCCAATTTAAAATTATAAACAGGCCCTTTAATTAACTTAATTACATGGCAGACCCTCCATTTAAAAATTTCAAGCTGACCCTATTCCTTTAATAACGGGTGGGGCTTGCATCTTCCAATCACCCCGATCAAAGCTCTAACCCCACCCTTTCCTTTTTTGCCTTGGCAGAGCCGGCTACTGCGATGCCGTACCTAGGGATTCCCGGTGCAACATCCATAGGGCTGCATTGCTAGACGACACTGCTGATGCAGTAGCGTCGACGCTGCCATCCACTACAGTGGCCGCTGTGGCTGTACGCAGCGACGATAGTAGTTGCTGCATCCTGTCCATTAGCTGTCTGGCGTACGGTGTTGAGTGCTGCTATCAGCGCCAATGGTGCGCGACGACGGTGGTGCCGCTTGCCACCTCCAGATCTAGATTTTCAACCCAAAAATTATTTTTCTCTTCAAAAGCAGATTTTTGAAAATGGAAAATAATTTTAAAAATTGCTAAATTCAAATAACATATGAAAATTACTCAATCAACATTATTGTTCCCAAAGGTTCAAAATAATTTCTATCAAGCACAAAGTAGACTTTGATATGACTCTTGAGAATATATTTAATCATGCATAGTGAAAAAGAAAAAAAATATTTCAATTCCCACTAAGGATTTACTTTGTGTTTAGACAAACTGTGAAAAGAAATATACTTTTGTTGAATTCTACAAACTCCATTGCGTATCTTGATCACAAATAATTATGTTTTGTAATCCACGTGTCCAATTGTCTAACCTCCAATGAAAATCCACACAAGAAACAAGAATGAAAAAAATTAGATTTTCTCTTTTATTGTGCTAGCAAGATAATGAATTGTGTCATGTTCAATTTTTCTGAAATTCTAATAGTTTATTAATATAAGTCTAAGTGGACTAACCCGTATTTTAAACTTAATCCGGTCATATATTTAATTAATTTAATTAAATAAATAAATTTGTCCAACACTTATTAGTGAATCTCATTCTTTTGGTTCTCCTTTTGTGTGTGACTCATTAGGTTTCTGATCACGATACTTAATGATATGAATTATTATTTTAATCTAATCAAATTGATAAATTAAAATAATCTTTTTTAATTTATTGTTAATTCACATCCGTCGTACTAGATTGACNTTAATTTATTGTTAATTCACATCCGTCGTACTAGATTGACATCTAGTAATGTGTCAGGACAATTTATGTGACGAAAAATGAAATGTGATATGACAAAATCAATTATCGATCATATATTTCATCCCATTATTAAATTAATGTAAGTTGAAAACTCTTTTTTCAACTTATGAATACACATTTCTAAAGGATTTCGTTATCAATTTAATTGAATGAAACGTAGATCATGATCTCTTACTATCTAAAAATAACGAATCTTTTATTGATAATTTACAACCTTCATATGATTCTTGATATATTCGAACGATGCCGTATTAACGACCATTGACAAAGCAATATCCAATATCACCAAAGTTTGACTATTTTCATATAAGGCACTATGATAACTTCAAGTCGAAGCACAAATTCCACTACCGAACGAACGTTAGAGATTAACCATTGACACTCAAATAGTTATCCATGTGGAATCTTCCCAACGGGTCTCCAATGTTTTATTTTATAACAAAATATCCACATGTTCATTTAAGTGTTACCACACTTTACCTTGTAAAATCAACTACTTACTTTACAAGTAAAAGATGTCATACGTGATGGTCTGTTCGTATCTCGTTATTACTTACAATCATTAATAATTTAAGATTTAATCATATGTAATTTGTATCTCAGAATCACAATTTCTTATGATTAACAAATTATTAAGACTTGAATATACTAATTCTATTATTTAATTAATTAAAATATTAATTCAATTAAATAACAGATCTGTCATAAATGAAATGCATCAATTATATATTAAAAATATTTATATCTAAAGTTGCTTGGACATAATATATAACACGAATATGCACGTATGCATGCCATCCTTCTGATTCATAGTACCTTTTGCATGATGAGTTGACAGCAAAATGCAAACACAAAAGACATTAAACATGATTATCCCAAGGAAAATCGGGCAACTGAAAACCTTTATCTCATGAGGGATGTTACGTCTCGAGAGAAACCTCCACAATACACCAAATTCCAATGGGTATAAATCTGCAGCAAAGTACTAACTTAATTGCCATTTTGGCACGTAATACATATCATGCTAGCTGCGTGATGCATGTCTCAAAACGGAAAAAAAAAAAGCACTAACTACTACCTATATATACACACTATCTTTGGTTTGTTAATGCTAAATCACAACTAGACAAATATCGAAATTGTGGATAGCATGGGTTTACAAGGTAAGTTCGTGGCGAGCACGATCGTGGTTGTGTTGGTAGTGTTATCATATAGCTGTGGGTGGGTGCATGGGGGTTCGATTAATGTGGATGGAGAAAAGAATCGTCCTGAGGCTCCAGACGCACAATGCTTGGTGAGTTGTGGAAGCGCTATAGTGGGTTGCTGCATTGAATGTCTAATGAAAGGTCCACAATCAATACCATGCTTTCTAGATTGTGGCATTACTAACATTAGCTGCATGGGCAATTGCATTGGAACCAAACTTCCTCCACCGAGTGATGCCGAAAGCCCGGCTCCTAGTGTTTATCTCTAAATCTCCGTTCCTATATATGTTATCGTATTATGTAGGGAGTGATGATCGATCAATGACAATATTAACACAAGCACATGAACACAAACACATGCACGTAAGACTAGGCATCTATTATTAATAATGATTGTATCGGTGTCATCGGCCCTTGATTTGTAATAATTTAAATAAACTTTATTTACTTCTATCTTCTATATAAGTTGAGTCTTACCATTCCTATACAATTCCCTCCCTTTAATTCAATAGTTTGATATGATTTCTGTCTGTTAATCCAATATGCTCTTGACGGAGCTTTACTCACACGTGAAAAAGAGTTACTATTAAAAACAGAGAACAACAAAAAATGAGAAACGTTCAATAAAATTGAATAACTAAAAGAAATAACAATTACTATGACAAGATGGAACTGAAATTATTTAATTTGTATAACAAAATCACACAAATTTATTAAGTTGTTAAAAAAAATGAGAAACGTATACAAATGAAGCACCTTTTGAACACATTCTTTTATTGCTAATTGAACAAATTTCTACTTTCTACATTTTTGACAACTCTTCTCTCTGTTGAGGGAAATAATGTGATGAAAAACTCGTGATTTGTGTATAAAATATGTAAGACGCATTGAATTTAAGAAACTAAATAGTTAAAATAAAAACCATTTTCTCGTCCGATATTAAAGAAGACTTGTAAACTGTTAAGTTCCACACAATTTATTTCTCGAAACATATGAATGCAACTAATTATTATTTTTTTCTCTCAAATTTATTCGTATAATAATTAATCATATTTAAAGAGTGGAAAATGCAAAAAAAATGTCAAAATTGACGTGTCATTTTTAAAATGGCAACTTTTTAAATTTTTACAACAATGGTCATTTACGTAAAATCCGAACCAAATTACCCCGAAAATGCTACATTTATAAACTTCTGTGCAAATGGTTACAAGTGATACCCTTTCACAACAATTTGATATAAAATTTATCTATCCTCATCAGATCTCGACACGCCAAATTTAACTCCCCCAAAACCCTGCACCTCGACTTCTTTGTCATAAATTCTAAAATTTAGCCGTCGAAACCGCATCATCTTCGGCTGCCACAGTTTTTGTCTGAACCTCTTCATCGTCAAACTATTGTTCTTGTTCAAAGTGGAACCTGATATATGTTATTATTATTTATGCAATGTTATGGGAAATTTTTGGATGATAATTGTTATGAAAAAAACGAGCATTAGCAATATATAAAATAACAACAAGAACACAAAATTTATGTGAAACTCAATACGGGGAAAATGTCACGGGCAAAGAATGACAAAATTCTCTATATCAAAGATGAGTACAAGATGTACGGCTACTCCGAATATATATAATACAATGAAACCCTAACATATAATGGAATCCTAATAGAACATGCCTAAAATATAATGAAGTCCTAATAAAACAGGGATCGGGCTACCAACAGACCCCCATTTTTTCTCATAATTTTAGTTTTACTACATATGGTGCACCGCAAACTTTTCGGACCAAGTCAAATAGAATTCAAGTCACCGTACCCTATCAATAATTTTACTTAATTTCCACTTGATTATATGAATTTGGCTGTTAATTTTTTGTGCAAAATTGGAAAAATTTTGTTCGTCTGTACTGGTAGGTTTATTTCATTATTTGTCGAAAATAAATTGTTTGTTCATTTGTGCAACAAGTATTGGATAAAGTTTGATGCGTTGAAGATTTTATGTCGAAATTGAATTGTGCATGTCATAAAGTATCTGTTTCACAACGTGCTTTCCTGAACGAGCACTTGTCGTATAATGAAAGAGAAAATTTTCTCATTCTTGATATGACATAATTCACGAGAAGGTATCGTTTATCGTTTGAATTTCAATTGCATGCTATAGTTATAAATCATTTTGTTACAACATATAGCTACGTGTGACAATGTATTATTTTTGTTATGTACAAGTGGATGGTATTTGTTGTTGTTGACATGATCAAATTAATAAAAATTGTTTTGCTATCTACCTGGTAGTCTTGTAACATTTAAATTTCAGCACAGCTATCCAACATGGAGTACATAACAATTTTGTTGGACACCGACTTAAGTCAAACACCATTTTGGCCGTTAGTGATGTTGTACTTCCGGACTGACCAATTCAACTAGAACTTGGTTTTAGCCCACTTCGGAATTGATGACAGGGTAGATATGTCACAGAAAATGGGATAAATTAAAATGTTCTTGATACATAGTTGAGATATCTAGTGGTTCAACGAAATGATATTATCACCATGAAAAAGTTGCGGGATGTTTATAAAACTTGTAATGATTAGAGAAAACAAGTATGAGCTTGGATTGGCGATGCTCGTGGAGTGTGTTAGGCAATAGATTATGCATTAGTTTCTGGACATTGTCCTCGGGGTATGTTATATATAAAATATTCATCTGAGCAAATACTCTGAAGAGGCAAAAAAATAGACGCAAACCTAAAATGAGTTAAAAAGCTCTCACAAGGGAGAAATCTCATAATTGACCTTAAATACATGATGTGAGCCAATATACTTGAGCAAAAATGTAAAAATTAAACTGATGAATAGAACGTGAATAAGATAATAGAATTAATTAGAAGTCATTTAATCAAATGCTGGCACATGTCACCAACCAAAAAGACCTATTTACCCCCAATGTCTAACTAGAAATCTATAAATAGTCAAGCTTGGGATGAAGAAAATAATGCTGAATTTGAAAATAGTTTCCTTCCAAATAATAATTTCTCCTCTTGCTCTCTATTAGGCAGTAGAATAGTGAGCTTGGAGGGGAAAACATGAGAGGAATTTGTTAATTAGCACTTAGAGGTCAATAGTGGATGATTTAGATTTTCTACTAATACCCTTGGCGACATGCATATAATGTGTTGTTCAAGTCGTTGACTCGCTGATGGAGTGGAAAGTGTGGGAAGTTCAATGACAAGAAAAGGGATATACTAGATTACAACCTAAATAGGTCAACGCTAGCATTTTTGTTACATTGACAAAAATGATAATATTCTTTTCCTCGTTGGTTTCAATTACATATGGATGTTCTTAACATTGCACATTTATTTATTTTGTTTTGTAGTATTGGATCTACGAAGCCTTCCCCAAGATGAGAAATGCCTTTGTCAATAAGAAGCGAGCCGATAGGAGTGCACACGGTATAGTTTGGTCTGATTCTGAACGAAATCGATCCGAATTTAATACCAATGAGAATCATAAAAATGGAACCATTAATTCCATATCTAACTATAAAATCGAACCAGAACCGAACCACCCGATTTCGATTCGATGTGTTCTGATTCTTTATATTTAAAAATTATAAAATAAAGCATGAATCACTCGTCAAATTGAAAATAAACAAAAATCGAGTATGAAACCACTTGTAGTTCTTGTAATATAATAATAATAATAAAAAATCAATTAAACAAAAATACACTCCAAAACTCAAGATCAATTCATAAATGCGAAAAAAATGATAAACTATAATACACAGTATAAATGGCAAAATTAGGATATAAAATTAATTGTTAAGAAAATCCATACAACATATTTAAGAATACATGTAGTATTTATGACCTTATTATCTTTTGTAGTCATTAATGATATTCATTTTTTATAGACAATCACTTCGAAAAAATTGAGAAATTTGAGTTCTTATGAAATATTGAACTAAAAATATATATTTTTCTATTGGGTTGTATTAAAGCTATAGATTTATAAAGTATTTATAAAATTATTTAAATGAAATTTTGGCATAGACAATTTTGGGGTCAACATTTGAAAATTTAGTGCATCTTGGTATAATGCACTAACAAAAAGAGAAATTTAGTAGAACAAAATTCACTATTGGTTCTCAAGATAGTACCAAGAATCATAACAAAATTGATTGGTGCTCAATCCATAGTCCCAAAATCAACAACCGAAACTGAACCGACTGATTCTATTTGGTTCTGATCCGATTCCACCGGTTCTTTGAGAGAAAAAAAAAGGGCCACCCCTTGGTGTCGAAATCCTATGTGTTTAACACTGGAATTCTTATATGCAATTGCAAGCAAAGACGATAGTGTATTTCATTTCGGCAACTAAGGTACAACTAAAATATTTATAGCACTTGTGTAAGAAGGGTTGAAGTCCCTGTTGGGAAATTATTTAATTTGCCATGTGAGTCGACATATATAATTAATTGTGTATAAATGCTATCTTAAAGTTAAGCCCAAAATTAAAGTGATCTAATAAAGAAGTAAGTAATTGAGTTGTGGGCATCTAAATAAACTGTGGACCAAATTATATGTGTAGAGATCGGATCCATTAGGGTTTTTATTTGACGATGAGCCGAATACATATGAAAATTATATATATGGTTATTGTCCCCAATTCATATGTGATTTTCTCTTTTTTTTGTGACATCCCATCAATACAAGAATACAAGAGAAAGTATATTAAAGAGGAAGATTCATAAACCCACGATCAAGAATCAAGAAGAAGGTTTGGAGTAATTAAATTGAAGAACAAATGATCAAGATTCATCATTTAAGATACAAATCAATGGATTAAGGTATGTTCTACGTTAATTAAGTTTTTTGGTGATTTGACCTGAAGATCTTAGCAATTATGTAAAGTTTATAAAGTTTAAGTTTCATAATAAATTTCAACAAGTGGTATCAGAGTCAATTCATATTGAATCATTGAGAATAAAAAAAATTTAATTTGGTTCTTGTATAATTTTATGGTTTTCAAATTTAATAATTCTGATTTTTTAATTTTGTTAAATTTGAAAATTATTAGGATGAAAATTTCAGTTTTTAGTTAAAAAAAATTATTTATTTGTTGCCGGCGGCACTATAGCGTAGCAGAACCACCGCCGGCGTGCAGCAGCACGTCGTGCGCTGCCGCAAGAGACTCGGTGTTGCACGTAGCACAGTATTGCGGATGCTCCGTGGCAATAGACATCGCTGTGTGTCACCGCTGCAACACCGGGTCACTGCTGCATCAGCGACGAGCGCTACTTTGGTCTCTAGGAGTGGCGTCGACGAGCGCCGCCCCTCGGGTTTCCTCCTCCCATGTGTTTTCTTGGGTTTTTTTTACTAGTTTTGGACGATTTTGGGAGCGAGGTATGGATTGTAAATTTGAAGATTTCAAGTCCTTGGTTACAATTTTAAGTTAAGGTTATGTTTTAAAGTTTCAGTCCATGTAGTTTACAACTTTGATTATTCAGCCCTCTAAGGTTAAAATTCATTCAATTGAACCTTTTAAAGTTCTGGGTTTAATAATTCAATTCCAAAAGTTTGAAAAAATTTGGACCATTAAAGTTCTGAATTTTGTAATTAAGCTCCTAAAAGTTCATAATTGGTTTAAATTGGCCCCTAAAGTTTTGAATAATTAATTTTTGGATCCCTAAAATTTTGAATAAATAATTTTTTGACTCCTAAAGTTTTGAAGTATTAACCCTTAGACCTCTAAAGTTTCAAAAAATAAAAGAATTAAGGATTAACAATTAAAATTAAAATTAAAATTTTGGTATAATTTTTCTAAATAAATTAATTGAACCAACATGTTACCAAAGTGACTTCTATTGCCTAGATTAATTTATTTGGAATATTAGGAAGGTTGTGTGTTCGTAATTTATATGGGTATTGACTAGCCCAAATGATGGTTAATATTTGGCCGAATTATTTACATAAGTTTGGTAATAAATATGTGACAATTATAAAGTTTTGTTTTATATGAACAATAAATTGGTCTAAAGATAAGTTTATTGTTTGACATAGTTTATTGTCAATATTTGATTACTACACCAAGAGTATCACTTGCAAGTTGGTATTTCTGTTCAAAAACTAAATATCAATGTTATGCTCGGTCTCTTGTGATGGGTTTTACCATTATTTGAATTAATTAATTGTTTAATACGAATTCATATGTGAACATGTTGATTAAGTATAAGTTCTCTATTCAGTTAATCCATCAACTTCTACAATATCTGCCAACATCAACTCTATTCCCTTACTAAATGGAACAAACTTTAAGGACTGGAAAGTGAACGTTCAGATCATTCTTGGCTACATGGACTTAGACCTTACGTTAGGACTGAACAACCCCCCGCACTTACGGATAAAAATTTTACTGATAAAAAAAGGACTTTGATAAGTGGGATCGTTCAAAACGCATGAATCTTATGATCATGAAGCATGATATTCCAGAATCATTCAGGGGCACTGTGTCCGATAAGATAACTACTGTCAAGGAATTTCTTGATGAAATTGAAAAAGGCTTTGCAAAGAGCGATAAGGCTGAAACTAGTATATTTTGGCGAACTTAGTTTCACTAAGGTATAAAGGTAAATAAAATATTTGGAATACATCATAGAGATGTCTCATATTGTTTC
>CAIGRB010161435.1:0-23771 GCA_903798255.1 Fraxinus quadrangulata
AAGGTCAATTATATTAAAATTTTAAAAAATTCAACATTTGGATTGAAGATCGACATCTTTGAATTATTTCATGATCCGAGTGATATTTTTCTATTATTTTTCTTGTAATTTATATATTAATATACTAGGTTAGATCCCTTTTGTATTGGATAAAGATGAATCCTATTGTTTATTTGTTTTAATTCAAAACTAGTAATTTAGTTTATTTCCTGTATTTCTCGATTAAATTTGCATACACATTGCATTATTTGATTTATTGGCCATCAATTAGATAATTAGTTATTGTTGTAGTATTATGAGACCCACAATAAGTTTAAAACGTGGCAAAATTAACATATGTACAATAGGTATTAGGAATGACACTTATTACTTGTGCAATTATATAGATAATCTAAATTTCAATGCATTCTAATCATTCGAATTCGAATTAGGAATAGATTCAAGTCATGTTTAAGATATATTTAATTTGTCTTGAAAAAAAATTATATTTAATAGTTTTATCGATTGTCAAGAACGCATGAACGAAACTAGATTACATATCAAGAATTGAAATAAATAGCAATAAGCGAATTCGATTATTCGAAATTCAATACAATCATCCATAAATAGATAAAAATCACATTTTTTTACTGCTTTCTTAGATTAATTTGACATAAAACAAAATCAAACTCTCTTTTGTTTACATAATTCGAATCCCATAAAAAGTTAGTAAACTTGAATTGAATTTATTCTCTGTGGTAAGATACTCTCAACTCATCAATTATATTACGTGTCAGCGGTCACGTACGCTTGCAAGTTTCACACGAACAAATCTCATACAAATTTCATAATGTTGGTAATTAGAAAGGTCGAATCTCAATGTAAAACATTTACAATAGGAGAAACACACGTTAGATAGAAGAAACTTGTTCTTGTTGCCTAATATTTTAAATTTTAATCCAGCCAATCCAATCCCTTTTTCCTTTTTCTTTTTTTTAAATTTTTTCCCAATATGATCAGTAACAACTCCTATTTTACTTCCATAACTTCTCCAGTTTCTTACTCAGTTAGGATGCTCGATGGGACTCTGTCTCCAGTCACACATATAGGAGTTGTGCAGATAACTGAATCCATAATTTTGCAGGATGTCCTTTGTGTCCCTTCCTTTACCTTTAATATGATATCTGTTCAAACGCTCACTTTGCAGTTACATTGTTGTCTTGTTTTCTTACCTGATGTATGTTTTATTCATGGCCTTTCATCTTGGACAACGATTGGAAAGGGTAGAATTGAACACGGCCTATATCACCTGCAGCCTAGCCCAATGTCTCCAACTGATCTTGAGCACTCTCTTTCTAATTGTTTCATTAAGAATAGTTTGATTTCAGATTCTGTTACGCATTCTCCTGTAGAATTTGATTTCTGACATTATCGTTTAGGCCACATTTCTAAATCCAGAATTCAGCTAATTCAAGATCGAGTTGTAGTTTCTAATACTCAATCAATGAACTCTCATGTTTGTCATGTTTGTCCACTTGTAACCAATCCTTTTTTTTTGGGGGGGAAATTTCACCATTTCTCTCCAAAATGAGACTTGACCTTGGGTTACCAATCAGTTAAAATTTTGTAGTTTCTCATAAATTTTTTTATCTACTAGACTAGAAAGGTCTCGTTAATTATTTTAACTACTGGCTCCTAAAATAGGTGTTACAATAATAAAATAGTAAACTGCCCTCATAAAGTGGTGTTGTCCGAGTTGAGTTCTGCTGTCTAATTTTTTATCTACCCAATTACAAATTGACACATCGTGAAAATTTAAAGTTGTCATCAATTTTAATTCTTCAACCTTAACATCAATTTTAACTTTTTATAATGTGTCAACTTGTAATTGAATGTACAACGAATTGGATAGTAAATTTCAACTCGTGTTTTTTATTAAGCCATCGGTGTATAATATTATCAAAGTTTTATGCAGAATTGTACAATGTACTAATAAAAGATTTGGGGTACATTTCCACCACTGAGTAATTTAATCATTAACTTGCTCTCTGTAAATTTTTTACTCCAATCTAATCCTTTTGACACCAATAGGAATCATCATGTTGGCACTTCAATTACCTGTTTTAATCTGCCTTCCATTTCAAATAGAGGTGGCAAAAGGGTTGTGTAACTTGTTGGTTTGGCCCCATGGACGACTTGGACTTATTTCGGGCGAGCTTGAGCACGAGCCTGAGCTTGAGCTCGAGCACAAGTCCAGCCCAGCCGAGCGGGGCTAGTAAAAAGAGTGATCAAATATTGTTTGGCAGCTTACAAAAAATAAAAAATCGAGCTTGTGGGCTGGCATGCTCGAACGCTTCAGCTCGTGGGTACATCAATCAAGCCGGTTCGACTCAGCACATTGCCATCACTAGTTTAATGTTTCGAGTAATTCTGAATTAATATTGATACGTAACATAGACTAAAAATATTGTGTGTATCAAAGAATAACAATTACAATTTAATCATTGCTATACAATTTATATCATACACGTAGTTCAAATTTCTTATGCTATCACTACAACCTTAAAATATTACATAACTTCAATTTTAATACTCCTATTTTAACCACATTCTTACATATATATAGTACATGTTTGATTCCTATTTCTTGAGTAAATGTATTTTGGAATAGTAATTTTTTAGAGAATGTATCGTTAAAAGTAAAGAATTTTTTTTTTGTTTACGTGTAAAATTATTTTATTAAAAAATATATGGTTAAAAATAAGTTATGAAAAAATGGGGCTCAAACAAGGATATAATATCTCAAAGGGTTATTAACACAAAACGTCCATACGTCTGTCATTCGGTGTGCAAAATGTCCATACGTTTCAATTTTTTACATTTTCATCCATATTTCCATGTTTCATTTTGGAAATCGTCTTTTTCATCAATTTTAATTTATTTTCTCAAAAAAATTGTAAAATGACAAATATACCCTCATATTTAAATAAAATAAAAGGAAAAATAAAGAATAAATTGCAACCATACTCCCAAAATTTTCAATAAAATACAAATAAATCCCAAAAAAATAATGAAAAATCAAATTTTAAAAACAAAAATCACTTTCTTTCCTCTTTTCTCTTCCACCACCGCCTTCGCCGCCATGAAACCATCAATCAACTGTGTAAAAGATGTGAAGTTGGTAGGTATTGTACAACCCCATCATTCAACTCGTCGATCGAACCCTAACCAATCGCTAACCACGCAAAATAAACAGTCTACACAATCCTTACTTTCAGCCTATCACTACCATCTCTTTAATTTTCAATGAACCATTACATACAGTTCATTCAACAAAACCATTCCAGTTCCCACATTAGTCACCACCTTCAAGCTTGGAATTCGAATATCAAGTTGGCACCTACACACAGTAACTCATAGCTAAAATTGAATAATTGGTTGCGTAATTGATGCAAATTGGCAATTTATCCATGGATATTTGTGTCTCAATTTGAATTCCCCCGGGTGAATTGGATGATTGGAACACACAGAACCTATCAATCTTGTGAAAATATTCCTCCATATAGGCATGGTTTGTGGTTGTTTTGATCTAAAAATTGAATTTACTGGGAAGATAATTGGAACAACTGGATCATTGCCCATTGTCGATTGGGCCTGTTGGAGTTTCAACTGAGGCCAATTTGGATCACCAGTGCTTTGGGCGATTAGAATTGTAGGAGGTAGATATGGTTCTTCGCGATTGCAAAAGAATTCAGAGGCATATCATATCGATTGGAGGTTGTCTTGGTTGATATTTGACCATGGTTTAGGTCGTCTTGATGAGGGAACCTGTTGGTGGTAGGTCAGACCGTGAAAGTCGTCGAAAGTCATAGTGCCGTCGGGTTTAGTGTTTGTGAGTAAGAGGTTTTGAGTGCCAATTGCAGTAAGGTCTAATCGGGTTTGGGCGAGCGAGTTGGTGCGTTGTGACGACGAGATGGAGTGTTGTATGGTGGTGGTTGGGCGGTGTTTCCAGATAGTGAAAGTGGCAGTGGAAGAGAAATGGGATAATTTTTGTTTTTTTTAATTATTTATTTGAGATTTATTTGTATTTTATTGAAAATTTTGGAAGTATGGTTGCAATTTATTTTATTTTATTTTTGTTTTATTTAAATACGAAGTTATATTTGTTATTTTACAGTTTTTTATTGAGAAAATATGAAAATGGATGAAAGTAACGATATCCACAATGAAACGTGAAAATATGTCTGAAAATGCAAAAAAATTGAAACGTATAGACGTTTTGCACCCTGAAAGTCAAATGTATGGACCTTTTTGTGCTAATAATCCATATCTCAAATATATATTTAAAAAAAATCAAAATGATATATAAAACATATTAAGTATAAATACTATTTCTAGCACTAATTGCTATCAAGTAGAAGTGACAATGGAGCAGGTCGAGCCAACTCGACCCTTAAACACATTGGCTCCGCTCAGCTCGATTATATGAATGAGCCAGACTTGGTTCATCTCCAAAAACTAGACTCAGCTCGGTCCTTAGGTTCGTATGCCTCATGGGTCGAGTTGAACCAAGTCGTTCACAAGCCCCCGTGTTGACTTGTATTTTAAATAAGTTAATAAAATGAGTTCAAAACGAGTCCAAAAATGAGTTCAAAACCAATCGGGTTCATGAACAATTCGACCTCTTCACATCACCTTTTATTAACGTTAGCTCTAATTTCTCGATCAGGTTACCAACCGCTGAAGCAAAAGCCAAAAATTCAATACATATATATACCGCACGAGCGTAAATCAAATCAATATTCTGAACAGTACTTTCGATCATCCCCAGGAAGTGCAGGAAAGAGAGTAATTGATCTGAAGTTGGAGAGTTTCGACTGGATAGAGGTTTAGTTCTATCTTAGAAATATCTGTATATTTTATTTTTTGATCAATTATGTTTTAGGGTTTTCACGTTTTTTTACTCAATACATTGCTCTGATTTTTGTCGATTTTATTTTTCGATCAATTATGCTTTAGGGTTTTTTAACTCGCTGGGTTTCAATTTGTATAGTGTGCGATAGTTTTGTTTAGTCTTCGCGGCAAACTGTTTGATGCTTAACGTATATTGTTACAAGAAAATAAATGGTTTTTTGGTTGAAAAAGAAATTTAAATAAATAAATTTGTTCCTACTCAAGCTCCATGGACGTAGTTCAACATTGTATCGCACTATATAAAAGTCTTGATTCGGTTATTGTCAACTACGTATCAAAACTGTACATTTGTTCAGCCTTTTGGTTAAAAGTGATTTGGTCATATCTGAGGGAGAATGGTGTAGAACCAAATGGCTTAAGCTTTTTGACGAGTTAAATGCAACCAATATCCTGATTTGCACCTCCCATTAATGAAAAAGTTGTACACATGACCCGTCATGACATGATTTTGATGAAGGAATGAATATAAACAGCACGTGATGGTCGTATTGAAGACAAAAATTGAACAAATATTCTTATGTTTTCCTTAACATGTTAAGTTTTTAGATATGTGATTCAATAGTTATGCTTGAAATGGGCATGCTCGTATTATTGATTTAGTACTAGACAAAAAAACAAACAAAAAAAATTAATAATAAAATAAAAATTTGACATTTTGATCACACGATCAATTTTCTATGCGTGTTACGTGGTCACAATGTTCGACTTTCTGCTAGTCATTTCTGTTCTATCTTACAAGGAACCAAATTGAGTTAGATAATAGGGTTTCGTTATTTACCATCTTGCAAAAGTCTGCCATCATTTGTGATTTTTTTTAATTCTTTGTTAGACATTCCCTTTTGTTTATATACTCATTTATTGACTGCATGGCGAGTAAAGTAACATCGTTAGATCTCAATTAAGATTGCATTCATCCAGGCTGCTTGCTTATATGCTCCTCTTTCATGATACATTTTTCTGAATTCTTGGCAGGCCTTTTCGTGCCAACCTTTCAAGATTGTTAATTTCCTATTGCACAAGCAGTCATTACTTGGAGAAATGCAATGACTTAGACTCTGTTCCTGAGGTCAACTACATTGGTTTTATCGGTTACATTAATTTTTCCTCAAAGGGGTAAGTGGTTTATGCATCCAAAGCGGAATATCTTCATTGATTGTTGGGAAGCTGTCACTTCTAAGATTTGCAATGGGATGGAAGGGGATCCTGTTTTCGTTATTATATCTTGCCAGTTTGGTTGAGTCGACAAGCAGACCAGGAAAATTTTGGTCCATTAATATACACACTGGTTCTTCATCGCTCTACAGCTGGACAATTTGCAGTGCAGCAATATTTGTAGTGGTGGCTCTTGTTCTTTCCATGTACCTTATCTTTGAGCATTTAGCTTCATACCATCAGCCTGAGGTCTGTGACGTCCTTTATTTCTAAGTTTTTAGCTGCACCATCTGTTTTTTCTTTGCTCTATCTTTCTGATGATTGCTTTTTGATGCATTACTGAATATTTAAAATCCAAAAGCAACTTTAGCAATTTTTCTCTCGATTTCGATATATAGGTTCCTTCATTTTCTAATATCTTATGCTCCAGAACTGACAGAAGTGAGATTTCTTTCATTTCAGGAGCAGACGTTTTTGATTGGACTCATTCTAATGGTTCCTGTTTATGCACTGGAATCGGTAATGACATTTGGCCTGTATCTTATACTTGTGTTGTTTTTGAACACTGGTGCATTGTAACGGATCCTGTGATAAGCTTCAGTGGGAGAATAATTTTCATGCATTTTACAGATAGGAAAACGTGTTAGGAATTTTGATTTATTCTTTCCCTTTTTATCCTTGTTTTTCCTGATTCTGCTTTCTTCTTGTGCTTTCTTGTGAAATTAAGATCAAATTAAATTCGCCTTTTTTTTGTTTTCATAAACTACAAAATGCACATATGCAGCACAAGAAGGTTTCAAAGTTAGAATGTTTTAGCATCCGATTTCCTTTGATATAACTTCTCATTGTTGATACTGTCATTTTGGTCCAACCTTATCTTTAAACTTAACCTGATTTTTTTGAGAAGAAATTTGACTGAAGATAAATAGTAATTTATACGTTACCTTAGTGACCTGAGGACCCTGGAATTTAAAAAATGATGGATTCTCAAATTGCTAAAAATTGGTCCATAACAATCAGAAAACTGTAATGCCTGATACTAACATGCAAAGTGAGTACATTCTTGTCATAGGAAAGCTCCAAACTTTACAGAGATGTGGTGCACCTTTTGTCACTATTGAAAACTGTGATGCCTGTTGCTAAAATGCAAGATGTAGTATCATCCGAGAGCCATTTGTCGTGTTCTGACTTCTTTCTTATAAGAAGACTTATTCCTTATAACTAGGATTTCTTATATCTGTTAATCTGTTTTATGACAGTTCTTGTCACTGTTAAAGTCGGATTCTGCTTTCTACTGTGAAATTATACGGGATTGTTATGAAGCTTTTGCTTTGTATTGCTTTTGGAGATATCTTATTGCCTGCTTAGGTATGTCCCCAAATCTTATTCTTCTTTGTTACATTTGCAGGGTGGTTTGTTAAGTTGAATTTATGTTTAAAGTCGTTGCTTTAAAGCCTTCTACATGTCCTAATTTTTTTAAGTTTGATCATTCATGTATCAAGTAATATGATTCTTATTAGTGAGATAAAGAATTTTGTTTTGATTTGAGTTTCTTCTAACTGAGGATCCTGAAGTCCTTTTGTTTTCCTCTAATATTTGAAATTCAAAATTGAAGTATGATAGATAATATTATATTGACCTAGTGGTGCTTGTAAGGGCAAACTAATATATTTCAATCCGCAACTTTCATGTGAAATATGGCTTATTTCACCAATTCCTGGTCTTATGGGGGTCCTCCACCCTTGAAGGACGAATTTGTGACAAAGCTATGTGCCAAATCCAAATCTGCAGAACGACTTAGAAACATTTTTTCCTTTGTGCTTGGAATGGAAAGACTCCGGCATGACAGTAACTACTTTTTTCTGGATTTGCGAAGTGCTACCACTATATACATACAGATTATTTGAGACTCAAAAGTCATGCAAACATTTGAAGCATGCACTTGCAACGCTAATTAGCTCTCTTTCCTTCCAACAGTATCTTTTATAAAACACCTATTGAGCATCATACACCATGTGAAAGCTATGACCTAACTTTTGCTTTTCAAATAGAAGAGGTCAAAGAGTTGGCGAAGAATGGCTAGAATGATTGGTGCATGAGGAAAAACGACTTGCATGTGAGAACTCTTGAATTATCAAGACCAGAAACTCTAAAATCTTGTGGGAGGGAAGGGTTTGATTGTGCACTATTGCCTGCATGCACATAGGTTACTTTAGGCCAGAAATATTTCTTTATCCTCCTTTAAAATAACATTGTAAATTCGCTACAATAGACTTAAGGCTAAACTAGAAGGGCTCTTTATACTTCTTCCATATAACTTACTCATCTTGAGGTTGCTCTTTCTATGCCTGTTTGGTGTTTCTTAGCGGTGGTTGTTGTCCAAAAGTTGAGAAGGAGACTTCCAATCTGATAAACGTATCATGTGCTGCAGGTGGAGAGAAAAGTACCATTGAATTTATGGAAAGTCAAAGCTGGGATACTTCTGATATATCTCTTCTGGACGAAGCATATGCTTATGGAGTTGTTGAACATCCCTTTCCATTGAATTGCTTTCTCAGGGACTGGCAGCTCGGCTCTTACTTCTATCAGGCCGTAAAAATTGGCATTGTGCAATATGTATGCAATCCATTTTTCTGAGATGTATCCTGTTTGGCTGTTTAGTTGTGGCATTAACTGAAGTTCCTACTTTAACAGATGATATTGAAGATGACGTGTGCTTTACTGGCGATGATTTTTGAATTTCTCGGTGTTTATGGGGAAGGGAAGTTTCAGTGGAGTTATGCGTAAGTTATACTATTCCATTCAGGCAGATTTTAAAGCTTTGCAGCTAATGTGATAATTTTCTACTTACCATTTGCTATATTTATGTAAATTTAGGCAGATTTTAAAGCTTTGAAGCTAACGTGACAATATTCTACTTACCATTTGCTATATCTATGTAACGGGGTATTCCAGTCTGACACTATAAACTCTTTAGTTTTATCTACTAGTATTACTTCAATTTTCTTTAGGGATCTTATTTTGTTGTATACTTTTAGTAAATAAAATAATGTTTCTTTAATTATTATCTGAAAACTTGTGGTTGGCCTGCAGTTACCCATATTTGGCGGTCATTTTGAATTTTAGCCAAACCTGGGCATTATATTGCCTTGTCCAGTTCTACTCTGTCACGAAGAATAAGTTGGCACCTATCAAACCTTTGGCCAAGTTTTTGACATTCAAGTCAATTGTTTTTCTGACATGGTGGCAAGGTGTTGCTGTTGCCTTTCTTTTCTCATTCGGAACTTTTAATGGGTCTTTAGCACGGGTTTTGAAAATGCGCACACAAGACTATATCATCTGTATTGAGGTGAGTGGTAAAATTTTATTTTTAATTTTAGTTTTGTCCATTGGGTTATTGCATAAATTGTGTTAATGAATATGTTGTCTGTTATATTATGCATGGACGTGTAAGCTTGTACATACATGCTTTATAAAAGCCTGATTACATAGGGAAGGGAAAATGTGCTTGTGTCGGAAATATAAATAGTGTATATATATATGTGTGTGTGTGTGTGTGTGTGTGTGTGTGTGTGTGTATATACATACATATAATTTTTATTTTTGAAAAAATCAGTGGAAATCTTTTGGTTCCCACTTATTAGTTATTATAGTAAATTTCAGGGAGAGCAAAGGAATAATGCTATTTGTTTCATTTTCTGAATTTTTATTGCATTGTTCTTTACTGCTTATAATTGATGACACATATTAGTAAAGTGTAATTTATTTTTGTTTGCAATAATGCTTCCTTTGAATTATGTAATCAAAATTTTGGATTTATGTGCAAATTATTTTATTGGTAAAATGTGTGCTTGAAAATGAGTTTGAGAAAAAAAATGAGATTTTGGATAATGGTGCTCAAACAGGGGCTTAATATAATTTTGTGCTTTCATATTCATGGTATCTGTACTTGTCATAGGACCTAGTCATGATTGATGAAAACAATCGCATGCCTGCATTGAAAGTTCTTCTCTATTAAAAAAAGTGCTCCATTTATAGATCTAATTTTTTATGTTTGCTATGCAAGTTTCTTGGAATTGATCGTTGTCTATTTATCTTTGAAGTATATTACCGTTTCCTTTCAAGTTATGACATTTTAGGCTTGTGAAACAGATGGGTATCGCTGCTGTGGTACACCTTTACGTTTTCCCAGCTGTACCTTACAAGCGTGGAGAGAGAGGTGTAAGAAATGTTGCTGTGATGGCAGATTATGCATCTTTAGGATCTCCACCGGACCCAGAAGAGGTTAGAGACTGTGAAAGACCTACCAGGGTGCGTATTGCTCGAGATGATGAGAGAGAAAAACGCATGAAACTGCATCAGAGTGTTCGTGATGTAGTGATTGGAAGTGGTGAAATAGTAAGTTCATCATTCCTTGCTAACACACTTACTGTTTCTGTTGAACCACCTTCTAAGCTTTTAGAGAGAGATTTTTTTTTTTTTTTTTATAGGTAATTAAAAAATTTTATTAATCAAAGAAGAAGAATACACANGGACAAAGGAGAGTTAGGATTGAGGTCAATATGCATAACACATCATAGTTGGACAGCTTCTCGGAGGGATGAGTCAAAAGTCTCTTAGGTGTCTGGCATCACACACACAGCAGGAGTATCACAAGCAAACCCGTATTATTGCCTAGATTAGTTCCAGCCTGCCTATTCCAGTTAGTTTTCAATCCTTTAATTTAAGCAGCCCCGTTACCTCGAGTTTAGAGAAGCTAGGGATACCGAGGCTGTTCAAACAGGCATAGGTCCACTAAATGGTATTTCCATAGCAATTGGGGTTATGGATTTTCAGTATTTAATTAAATTCTGTTTTAAATAGTTTCCATAATTTTCACATCCTAACCAAGGCTCTCTGATGTACTAGATTGTCGATGATATGAAGTTCACAGTTTCACATGTTGCGGAACCAGTCGAAAGAGGAATAGCTAAAATAAATAAAACTTTCCGTCAGATATCTGAAAATGTGAAGCGGATAGAGGAGGAGCGTAAGAAGAATTCCAAAGACGATAGCTATCTTGTCCCCTTGAACTCATGGACAAAAGAATTCTCCGATGTTCATGATGACCATGTTGAAGGGGGGAGTGTCAGTGACAGTGGTTTGTCTGAAGGGAAGAGACCGCATTATCAGTCTAAAGGGAAATCTTCTCTGTCAAGAAACAGATAACATATTCTTTACTTGCTAAAGAAATAGAATAGAAGTGACTATTGAAGTTGGGTTCGTGCATGAAATTCTCAGGGCGTAAAGTACTTAAGAGACTATATTTTAATTGTCTCTTGGAAGCTTGGTAACATTGGGAGAGGAAGTATATACAGAATAGACGTTGACTGACTGATAAAAAGGGAGCTGGTATTCGCTAACAGAACATGTACCATAGACGACCTCTGATACAGTTTATTCTGGTCTCCAATGTAATTTTCATTGGATTTTAGCCTGAACTTGATTGAACTATTACATAATTCAATAAACTTCTCCTCTCATAAAAGAAGTTAATTCTTTTTATTATTATGGTTCTCTTAAATCTTGCTTGTCATCCATGTTCTACACACACTATTTATCTAATTGGTGAAGTACTGAACTTTAGTATTCATCTTTTCTGCTCTGTTTTTCCGTAACATCTTACAATTGTTGATCCAGTTATATTGAACCAAGCCAACTCATTTTAAGAACAATTACAGCCGTCGTGCTGAAAAAAGAAAGATCTGTTCATTAAGTATTGACGCGCAATCAACAAATTACTCATTTCAGGCTGATTTGGTTATCACCAGTGGGCTCTCCTCTAAACCTGCACGACTTAATGTTTCACATTCAAACTAATCTATCAGTCTCTGGCAGCAATCCCTCGATTCATTTGTTCAACGCATCAAAACGTTTATCAATTAGTCTTAGTGACAGTGGACCTTCTAATTTATTGTCCAATAGAGAGTTATGATGTACTTTCACGTATTAAATAATGAATGAGGGAATATTTCACATTCAAACTAATCTATCAGTTTGTGGCAGCAAACCGCTCGATTCATTTGTTCAACACATCAAAACGTTTATCAATTAGTCTTAGTGACAGTGGACCTTCTAATTTATTGTCCAATAGAGAGTTATGATGTACTTTCACGTATTAAATATTGAATGAGGGATAGATAGTTATGATGTATTTTCACGTATTAAATAATGAATGAGAGGATTCATAGCTAATAAGATCGATGATGACATCCACTAATGATCATTAGCATTGTTCCAAATCTATTGGACAATGAATTATAAAATACTATCACTTAGATCGATGATAATTCTAATAATGAATAATGTTACTTTTAACCTTATGAGTAATGTTATGTAGCGCGATGAGTGCTTATGTTAAGTTTCAATCTAAGTGTCAATTAAGTAATTGAACGTTTTGAATGAGATTCATTTCTCTTACTTTAAAATGTCCAATCGTTTAATGTCGTTGGTGTTATATCACATTACTTTTAACCATTTACATACTTTTATTTGTGAGCAAGAAATAATGTGGTCATAATTGGTGATCTATAAATAAATGGTGACCTACAAAATTAGTGATTTGTAATTGAGAAATAATTTGTGACCAATTAATTTGATAATTTGTAACTTACGAAATTCGTGATTCGTGATTGTGACATTTTTTAACTGTGACTAATAAGTAATTGTGACAATAAATAGTATAGTTTAGTATCGTGACTTTAATATATTTAATTAATAAAATATTTTTAATTATCTATTTTGTTTAATAAAATTTAATTGTGAACTGATATTTTTAAAAATATATTTGTTAATTTTGAAATGGTATCTATTCACCACCTTAAATATGTGTTGTTTCCTATTTTAAAATATATTTTCTTATTAAAAATGGGGCTATCCTAGAGAAAATAGTTGACAAATTTCCTCCCTTTTCCCCCTCTTCATCTATGGAACTCAACTACGTTAAACAAAGGAAAGATGAGCAATAAATACTAAAAATTGAGGGTTTCCACCATTTTCAGAGAGAAAAATAATTTCCCAATACTAATTAGGATGGAAGGAGGAGGAGGGGCGAGTAATGGAGGGATGTTGTACCACGAGGTTCAAGAGTCGAAGCTCTGTGCGGTGCATTGTGTCAACACGGTGCTGCAGGGTCCATTCTTCTCGGAGTTCGATTTGGCCGCACTGGCATCTGATCTAGACCGCACCGAGCGCCAGATGATGCTCGGTTCTGCTACTGGCGATTTCCTCCCTCACCTATCGCACAACGTTTCGCTTGATGGAGACTTCAGCATCCAGGTTTTACTCTTTCTTCTAGTTTAATTTCGCTTGGTGGTTTTTTTTATAATTTTTTTAATTCAGATATTTTTGAGAATTTATGCGTGTTTGTGGAAAGGGAAATTTTTTGATAGGATAGTTTTGCTTTTTGGGTGGTAAAGAATGAATTGGTTGGATTTTATTATTGATTCGTTGAAAAGGTGAGGTTTTGATTTAAAGAAAAAATTGGAAAGAATAAAAATGTTTGTTCACCATTTGCTGGTTGTTTACTATTAGATTGTTTTGGACTTGAGAATTTGGAATTTTGGCTGAATTCGTTTTTGTTTTTAGCAAGATAAGATTTTTATTTTACAAGCCAAGGCTGAAACCAGGAGTTTACACTGAGAAGAAAACTATCACATCAGTATGGGCTTTCTTCTGATTCTATTTATTTGAAGACAAAGATACAAGGTTTTGAATTTTAAATGGAACATTTAGGAGGCGCTCTCATGAATTATGCTATACGCACTCACATAATAAGGATACTCTCATTCTGTGGATGTGGGCATGTGTATGTGATGTACAGTAACTATCAGGCATAATATGCCATAAAAAATTCACAATCACGCAAGTGTAGAAAGTAATTCCCTTGTTCTTAGGAACTGGATGGTGGTGTTTCTTGCCTGCATGATTAAGAAATGAAGATTTAAAGGTTGTGAAGTTCTTTTGATTTATATAGATCTATAAATTGAGTGAATATTGTGTGATTCATTTATTTTGGTATTTGATTTTTCTATTAACTTAAAAACCATGCCTTGCACTATTAATGGATCTATAGATATGGTCAGTCTGGAGGATGCACAGGAGGCTTGTATGGAGCTCATGTTCCTCGTAGATTGGTTAAATTAATTATATCATATATGAATGTTAATGCTGCACGCTTGGTGAACCAGATTTGAGCTAAAATTATATAGTTGCTTCATGTTTTTAAGTTGAAAGTTAATGTTTGCACTGGCCTGTAGAAAGGTTTTTCCTGTCAATACTGTGGATGGGGCATCTTTTAAAATAGGTGATCAGCAGATCTCTTATTAAGTTATTATGTATTTAATTAAATGTGAGGCTTGTACTTATCAAGTTTACAAGGTATGTTTTGAATGTTATTCTCTTTCACTTCTCCCTGGACAAATGGAAGTTGTTTGCAACTGTTACTGGAAAATTCTGAAAAAAACAAAATTGTCGAAGCACATGGTGAAACATTTTCATGTTTTCATTCCAAGTGTACTGGAATTAGGGTGGAGAGATCTTCCGAGATTAAAGAACTTATTTCCAATCGCTATAAGAATACTTGATTTTCGTGGTTAATTATACATCAATTCCTGTAAGCTCATAAATTTCAGCATTTACTTTCCATCATGAATAATTTTTCTTCTTGTTCATCGTTTTTGTTCCATATTTGATACTTGACATTCTCATATCTTTTGAAGGAAAATTGTTTTAAGCGTCTTATACGACAATGATTAGTTGATTTTGCTCCTATGCAAGTCTGAATCCATATATTATTTCTTAACCCTTTTAGGTTAGAAAAAGAAACTAGAAGTTATTATGTGATACACTTATTTCAGGCAATTCTTCCATAATTGCATGTCAACACGTGTATTGTACACCAAGTTATGGTAACTAATAAAAATCCTGAAATCTGATATCTATTAGTGATTCGACAACTTTTAGGGAAAAAGATTGCTACACGAGTAGTCCTACTATATGCGAACTTAAAAGTGGGTCGAACTGCGCCTTCCTTCCATGACCCAAGTGAGCCGTGTAAATAGGAAAATAAAATAAAATAGAGCCATTAGGACTCTCTTCAAACTGAAAATAGCCCATTAATGGCCGTGAATTCCTCCCACAAATCCTCTTACAACCTGCCACCTTCTAAACCCCCATCCCTGAAAACCCCGTCATGAGTCCCGTTGGCCACCCCAAGAAGGTTTATGTCAGAATTCTCTTTCAAGTTTCATCTTTCTTCTTACTCCTTGATTCTTTTGATCATTGACCATGGACAAGAGCCTCAAAAGCTCAAACTAAAGTCAACAGCAATCAAGTGAAGTATGCAGCTTTCTGCTACAGATCCTGATAGCAAGTTGTCCACAAGCACTTGTCTAAGTTTCATGAAGGAGCGACACGAAAATTGTATGTAATTGACAAAAGGATATATGGCAAGTGCTAAGATTGCAAAATAATATAAGAATGATTATAATTTTAATACGTCTTTTTCTTCTTTTCTCAAGAAACTAGCCAAAAATTTTAAGATGTCAGTTAAAAGGAGGGAGAAAAAAGTCTAGGAAACCGACACGAGGAAACGGTTCCACAATGGAATCTTAAAAGTCAATTCAAAGCATTTAGAAAGTCTGTAAACAATTCAGTAGCTTTCTATTTCATCTATTGATCATATTTTTACTAACTGCTGAAGAATGAGCTTCATTCTTTACAGGGGAAGGGGGGAGGGCAAAAAATTTCTAGATTTCCCACTCTCTCTGCAGCTTTTCTTCCCCGTTTATTTTTAAAAAAAATTTTGGCGGGCTTCACCACATTTGCTATTTGGCTACCAAGAATCGAAGTATATGAGTTTGTTTTAGTATAGAGTTAAAATGCCAAGAAAGAAGCCCTGTCATGCAATATCTAATTACTTACTCAAAAATGTAGCATTTTATCATTTGAAGAGCTAAATCAAACGTATTCAGTCACTGAGAATATAAAAGATTACTTGGTTATAAATGATTGAATTATTCATTTATTATACATGATAAACAATATAATTCATTAACAAGTACCACACATTTTCGGATTTTAATGTGTAACTCATTCACAATTAGTTTGATGAGGGGGGAATATATATATATATATATATAGATGAATCTTTTATGCCCTCGAAAGTATGTTCTATGCAGCACAAACACTTCTACTAGGGTGGCATGAGACTACACGGAAACTTTAGGACATGAGACCGAAAAGTCAAGTGTCTTGTCCTTTTTTACATATTTTAAGATTTTTTACACTTGAGAGATACTTTAGAAACACTCCTCAAGCAAGGGTTCGCCATACCATGTGTAGTGCCTGTATCAATAAGTATAATAGAAATAAAGATATAATATATAAATATACAATTCTAAAGAATTTAAATTGACTTGTCCATGTCCTACTGTTTTGACAAATTGCATATTATTGTTTCATATCGTCTCGTGTCCTGTCGTATCCATTGGTGTGTCTATTTCTGTGCTTCTTAGATGTTCTAGATACCTTTATTTGCGTCTGAACCCAAAAGCTTTTGCTTTTGCAGTTAGCAAACACGTAAATATGCTTAAAGATAAAAGCTGCTAAATGCCAGCATACTGTAAATGTGGCTTAGGGTGCTAAGAATTCCCGACGAATGAAAATATGAATTTTTTGGTTATAGGTTTTACAAAAAGCTTTGGAGGTGTGGGATCTGCAAGTCATTCCACTGGACAGTCCTGTGGCCGAGCCTGCCCAGATTGACCCAGAATCAGAAAATGCATTTATTTGTCATCTGGAGGACCATTGGTTTTGCATCAGGAAAGTCAGTGGAGAGTGGTACAATTTTGACAGTCTCTATGCGGCACCCGAGCACCTCTCTAAGTTTTACCTTTCAGCCTACCTCGATTCCTTGAAAGGCTTTGGTTGGAGCATTTTCCTTGTCCGGGGAAACTTTCCGAAGGAGTGTCCCATGACATCTTCAGAAGCTTCCAATGGTTATGGGCAGTGGCTATCACCCGAAGATGCTGAGAGGATCACCAAATCTTGCAACTCAGCATCAAATCCTAGAGCTGGTCGAATGCAGCAGCTTTCTGATCCCCGTGTCCAGTACAGTGATGAAGATGAGGATTTAAAGGCTGCAATAGCGGCCAGTTTGATGGATTCCACTCCGGAAATCAAAGCAGGCACCTTGGAAATTGAAAATAAAAATACCAATTCAGAAGCGTCGTGAGAGAATTTTTTTTGTTTCCAGTATAATGGTGGTCAGTTGTTTTCCCTGCATGAGTTATGCACTGTACATTTATTATTTGAGAAAGACATTGCATTTGACTTGATACATTAAAGATTTCTATCTTAAAAATAAAGGCCATATCCAAGAATTTCACCATAGTTTTCCCCCGAGATCATTTCCCTCATTATTGGATGTATGTCTGGTGCACAAGTATCTGAGTTTGATCTGAATGATGCAATTATAAGTCCTAGTGAACAGAAAGATTAGATCGGAATTTGGAGAAACATGGAATTGAGCCGATGCTCGTAATCGTTTCTTTTTATTTTTGGCTTGCACATTTTCTTGGTTCCTGTTTTTTCTTCATGCCCTTTGCTCTCTGGAAGCCAGATAGTACGCTAGTAGCATTGCCCAACAAAAGGGAAAAAATTGAACTTCAATAAAATAATCAAAAAATTATATTTAGCGGAGTTCCTCCACAATATCATCAAAAATACATGAGCAGATAATGTTTATTAGTTTAAATAGCAGAAGACATGGTTAAGCCGCGAAAAATCAGCAAGACTATTTAATGAAATAAGTGCATTAACTAGTCTTGGACACTTGAAAAGCCTGGTGGTGCATCATGACTTCCAGTACCATAGTAGGGCTTGCCCTGTTGAAACTGTGACGAGGCTGGTGGAGGTAAAGGTAGTGGTGGCAATATTCCATTGCCATCCCCCGGTTCCATAAAATTTCCAGTCTGCCTCTGTTCTACCCCGTTGGTGGCTGAAGGTAAAATGCCCATATTCTGTCCATAATCACCTTGAAAGAATGCTTTTCCTTGAGGATCAGATGTATTCATGAAACCATCTGCAGCATGCCCCATACTCCAGGTTCGAGGGTAATTTTGTACAGGATTAAATGCTCCAGCAGAACCTGGTGGGAAACCTAAGAGCGAACTGTGTTCTGGTCTGACTTCTGGTGTTGAAACTGGCCTCGCCATGTCATAGGGAGTGCCAAAGAATTGTTGGGTTCCATCAAGAACAGAGGGGGCATAACCAAATTGCGAGGAAGCAACTGGGTTTGGATCGATTGGCACTGCAAAAGTTAGGAGGTTGATGGAAACTCATATTCTATAGAGAGGAGATTCAGATACAGTTGTTTATTTCTTGTCAAGAAACTTACCTGAATCTTGCTGCAGGACAACCTGTGAGTCAAAAGCTTGCTGAGGAAATCGGTTCTGGGGACCAACCCTGTCAAACACTTGGGATTGGTTACCATCAAGTCGCTGCTCTGGTGTATGACTTGGGACTGGTCCCAAAAATAGCGGCATGGGAGTTGAGTATGAAACAAGCCTTGGAGATGGTTGGTCTCTGGATTGGGGATGTTGACCCTTGGGCTCATGATCCTGATGGGAATTTGAATTAGGGTAAACAACTGGTTTTGGTGGTGCTTGAACTGCGGAATCAGAGGCAGAAGATTTTCTGGCACCGATAGTTTCGAACTTGTTTCCTTCTTTTTCCGTATTGGGAGGAAGGTCTTCAGCATGATTCTCTTTCATATGAGACAGAAATTCAGATGTCTCTACAAATGACTTGAAACAACGAGTGGCTGCGCAGATGAAGATTCCTTCCATCAGTTTGATTGTCTGAATCTTCTGAATGCGCTCATCACATCTGTACCAAGATGAAGTAGCTTATATTACTCACAATGTCATCCTAACCAAATACCAATTTTGACAAAAGTTTATCACAATCTAGGATGCACGACACTCTCCCAACACTTGTGAATTGATGCCGGACATGTAACCCCACATGTGTCGGACACCTACACGATGCCAACAAATGTAAAAATGTCAAATGTCATGTCCAATTTTTTTTTTTTTTTTGTTTGGTACAATTAGATGTGTCGCTGACACATTCCCGACAAAATGGGAAGATATATCGTATCGGACACTGACACAACAACACGTCGCTGACATGTATTGAGAACGCTAGGTCGCGTGTCCATATTTTATTTTGGTTTTGTACCATTGGACATGCTGCTGACATGCTACAGAATACATAGCCGGCGTAGCAGAAAATTACGTTGTTGACACGTCGAAATTAACAAAAATATATTCTTTACAATATAAAAAATTAAAAATTAAAACATAAAAATTAATATTATTTTAATCAGTGGGTCAAGAATGTGTCAGGTTNTTCCTAGATCACAATTATGACGAGCCAGTAGAATATCCTACTATGTAGTCAAAAGAAATATAGCTTACAAGTAACAAAGGGAATCACTTCTAGCACAGTCCAAACAGAAGGCATGTTCACAAGGGCTCTGCAATAACATAAGATTGTCAACACGTAAGAAAAAAGAGAAAAATGTAGAGCAAATTAAGATCACGTGATTGCTTAAATTTGCATAGAAAGCCAATAATAAAGCAAATGATCCTCACACCACAATGCAAAATATGTAAGCAGATGACTGCAGAACCCATGATTAAAGAGTTGGCTGCTAATGGATATAAAGATCCAACTGAGGAATTATGAATCACTCTCAATAGACTTTAAGCTTAAATTGGTAAATGATTAATAAAATTACGTGGAGTGTATCTAATGAAAGACATTTCCTGTAACTATTTGAAAGTGTTGTACGACTTGTACAATGAAGGTTTAAATTGAAGAGATATTATCTTCTCAATTAACTTATTTATTGGAATTAAATTTAACATCAGACTCGTTTGCTCAATGTCAGCTAATTTTATTCTCTGAATTTTGCTTTCAAGCAGATTTTCTATAAATAATTGGGCATGTAAAGGTTGTTATGGATATCCATCCGAATTGTTGAATTCAGATGCTGAATGACTTATAGGGAGTTCATTCATCGAGTAAAGATGCAACTTAGAAAGTGTCGTGATTGTGATACAGAAAGGGTCGACTGAGATAGTACAACTTCCATGATTAAAGTATCAAGCTAAATGATCATCTTCATGTATTTTAGCCGTGGACCAAGTGCGAAAATATAAGGGCCTGTTCTCTTTACTATTTTCAAGCCGTTTTCTATTTTCAATGTTCCAAAATAGTGAAAACGCGTTCTTTTTCCCATTTTCGAAAATACGTTTTTGAAAATAAGTTAAAAATTTACAAAGAAAACTCAAAACGACAAATTTGTCGTTTTGGGTATTTTCAGTTATAATCAAGTCAAAATTTTCAAAACATGTTTTGGGTGTTTTAAAAATGCCAAAAAGAATACATTTTCAACAATATCAAAATGGACACTCAAAACACAAAACTGAAACACAAAGAGAACAACCCCTAATTTTTTTATGACCAACACATTTGGAAATTTGAAAATAACACCAACTTCCTTAATAAGATTGAAAGCTATGTTAAACTAAACCACCTTGGCGAAAGAATTTGATATAATTGAAGTAAACCAAATAGTCCAGCATCTATCTAAACTCTCTCCTACATATATTTTCTCAAAAATCCCATGTTCTTATTTCCATAACAAAAGGCACTCAAGTGGAATAGGCTAGAAGGCTTGCCGGTTAGTGGCTGCTAACATCAACTAAAATCTTAAATAACATGGCTAGAAATATGTATACATTTCAAAATCTAAAATAACTTAAGAAGAAGTGCAGAAGAAAGAAAAAAAACATAACAAGTACCAGACGCCCATAGATAGCAATAGGGAAGTCGCAGCGGACGCAAAAATGAGTTCGCTCCCCAGGCTGGCGACGGGATCTGCGACCAGCAGTCTTGATGATGGAAGTCGCACTTGCCGACCCAAGACCCTTGGCTACAGGAAGATCGGCTAAGACAAGATGCTGAGGACATGCAACAGTAACATTTTCCGCTGACAAGGGCTTTGCAACCCCAACACCTTCACTGGATGGCTTGCTAAGCCGAATCTGCAGCATCTTTTCCCAGATATTGTTATATCACTCTTTGCCCTTCAAATCGGACAGCTAACGTTAATTCTTCCGGCTTTCTGCAGAGAATCAGGAGTAAGCATTCTTCCCAGCTTCAGAAACAGAAAGCGTGATGATAAATCGACACAAAAAAAGGGGAAATACTGATCATTCAATTTTAATTAACAATTATCAATACACACTTGCATATATGCACAATTTTGACTGCACACTTTTAAGACATTAATTACTTAAAGTCATTCTTGAAACCTGGAAACAGCATTGAACTTGAATCATTAGGAAATCAACAACATTAAAATGCTCCACAGCACATTGAACTTAAAGAAAAAATGCATGGATAAAATTTGAAGACAACCCTGAAATCTGAGCCTAATAACTCAAAATCGAAGTACCCAAAGTTATCAGACAAAATAATTGAGAATTTTCCTCACACTTTGTCTCACTATTATGAAAGGCATAATTTCCCTATTACAAGAAGGAAATCCCCTAACCTCATCAAAATCAAAAGAAACAAGAATAAGCTGCAATTAAGAAATTCTTAGTAGGATCGCGTGTGAGAGAAGTTCACATATTAATGCTAAGCTTCACTGTAAGAAACTCGTGACCCGTCGATGAAGAAACAAATAGCATTGGCTTGAGAAAGTGGATTCTATTGGATATGAAACTAAACATCAAAATCTAGCCCAGAGTTAAGGCAAGGAGGAAACCATAAACAACAGCATAAAAAATTCAAGAGAAATATTGTCGAAAAAATCACTGTTGGTAGAGGATGATTACCAGCAAGTAACAACATTTTGGATAAATATATAAATTAGAAGGAGTTTCAGTCGAAATTAAATCATTCACAACAATCAGATCGAGTGCGATTTCAACATGTAAAACCCTTTTTACACTAATGAAATCCGATACTACCTTCCAATTTTGTTGATGAAGAAGTTGAGTAGAAATCACTGCAACACAGGAGAAATTGGTGCCAAGGGCTTGATGAATGCGTCTCCTTTTTGCCTCTCCCCCAATTTTTAGCGCAACACAGATGCAGTACCGCTTCTTCCCCTTTGCTCTATGAATAAAACTAACAGGCATGGGCTATCGTTGGGATATTCGTGCCTTTTACTTGGGCTTCACAAGATCTTTTGCCCAATGGCCAGGACCAATAGCAGGGTCCAGATCTTTTTCCTATTCTAATCCATTTTTCAGTTAATAAATAAAAAAAATAAGTGGAATTCACACCCAATACATTCTCTATATTTATGAAAACAGGCTATTGTAATTTTCAATAGGCATTGATATTTAAATAAATGAAAAGTAAATAACTATTTAACATCAAATTAATTGTGTTTGTAATATAAATTAAGAATTTACGTTAAAAGAATAAGATATGCTATTTTTTTGTTATTCGATTAATGTGGATTTTAAAATAGATCGACTTGATTCGATAGTTTGTGGTTTGGTTTATTTGTTTATGATAATTATTGTTTTATTACCATTTAAATTGAATAAAATATTTTAAAAAATAATCTAAAAATATCGTCTCATATATGTAATTTCTTTTTTGACAATTGAGCTTTCAAATATTATTGACATTATAATATTATATTATATTAACCTTTTCTCTTAATATGTTTCAGTTAAAATATAAGAGTAAGAAATGTTTAAAAATATTTACACTTTTAAATATTATAACGATATGTTACACCTCGATGACATAACTAAAGATCTATAAATGCAGTTAACACTTGAACTCCAGAATGCTCTAGGATTGCTCGAGTGACTTCTGGATGTGTGAGATACAAATGGAGCAAATGTTAAAATTAGATGGCAATGTATGCGTTCGACCTATATATTTGACAAAACATTGAAGATATTTATGGAAGACTTTGAAAACATATAGGGAATTTGTTAAGAGTATTCTAGAAAAAAGAAGGGATAACAAAAGGATTTTGTAACTATCCCGTTTAGAGTATTCTAAAATTAATCTCTATAATTCATTTAAAGAAATTGAAATTATAAAAGGTCAAGGAGACCTCATTAGTAACCAACCAAATTAGAAATAAAGTAAGGGTTAAATACTAAAGGTAAAAATTTTAAAAATACATTGTAATATTTTTCGTATAAATTTTATATTTAAAGATGTATATTATGCTCTCATTAAACCAAATTTTGGCTCCACCCCTTAGGCATGCGCGTAAACTCTAAGGCATTTTGAGGCATAAGCCTATAACAAATCATTAAAACAATTCGAACAAATTATGAAAAATATAAAAATAAGCTTCAAGTCTTAAATCGCTTTTTATATCACTGCTTTGGCCTCAATAATTCGATGCACAACAACTCTAGGGTATTACTTAATCGACAAGAACAAGAGATATCATATTGTATTATAAATGCAAAATACTAAAATAAAAAATGCAAGTTCGGGCCGGATTATATATATTTTTGGAACACGTAAAATCAACACTTTGTGGTGACTGTTAAAATGGTTTGCTG
>CAIGRB010161435.1:24073-52121 GCA_903798255.1 Fraxinus quadrangulata
CGACGTCCCGTCACGGGTTGCGGGACGGGGAGGGGATGCCCCGCCTCGAATCCGTCCCGTACAAAAAAATAAAAATTAAAATAATTACAAAAAAAATTAAAAATAATTACAAAAAAATTAAAAAATTTAAGTGGGGCGGTAAACGGGACAAATCGTCGCCCCGCACCCACCCCGTCTAGGGTGGGGCGAGGCACGGGGTGGGATGGAGGATTGCCTTCGCGGGGCGGGGTGGGACGGGGCACCCCCACCTCGAACTCGCCCCACTGCCATCCCTAGGGTCCAGATCTTTTTCCTATTCTAATCCATTTTTCAGTTAATAAATAAAAAAAATAAGTGGAATTCACACCCAATACATTCTTTTTAATTCATATTCACATTTTACTATAAAATATTTTTTATACCAAAAATACTGCATTTTATATAGTTAACTACAAAATTAAACCTCTCATCAATTAATCTATCCGAGGGCTATAATCTCTCCTCCAAATACGGCACAACACTCCCGATTTTATTGCGAAAGTCCCTAAATCATAGCATTACTCTTTGAATAAAATGCCCATAATAGTCACCGTGAATCAATTTTCCCCATTCCATCACTTTCATAGATTTCTTCGCTCCTATTTTTATTTCATAAATCATGACAAGAAATTGGAATCCAAACTAAGGTCGTCGGTATTAATAGAAATCAAGCAGGTCAAGTTGAGGAATAAAGCCGCGATAAGTTTTTCCAATTAATTGAAGGAAACTGAATTCAAATTGTACAAAATCTCTCTTTTGAGAACAAACTTGGGTGTGTCACAAATTATAGAAAATTTCAAAGTATCAATGGTCTGTATCCGAATATTGATTATTAAATCAATGAATTATAGCAGCAAGAAAAATATTAGCTCATGCAGCACATCATCACTTGCTTCCAGAGCATTTGGATCTTCTTGGGACATTTGGTACCGATTAAAATTCAGATTCTAATATAAGCCAAAGTAAATAATCAATTTTAACCACGTATTTCATGGGTCCCACAATTTCTCGACCACATCCTTCGTCACTTTTTATCAAAATCTATTACAATTTTGATTTTAATTGCTACCAAATTTAGCAGGTTAAGCAAATCTAGCCTGGCATACTCATCTGTTTCACAATTTTGTGTACTGCAATATATCACCAGTCAAAATACCGTTATAAATGAAACAGCAAAATTGTTGCGGTGAAAGCTCGTTGGATCTGAATTTGGTGCAAAATAAGTTTTGTTAAAAGCTGGTTAATAGTGATAGTGGCGGGAGAGAGGGAGTAAAAGAGAGATCAATATGAAGCTAAATTCTTCATCTGTTAGCGACTGTGATATCTGCATGCTCGAGGCAAAGTCATGTATTGTTGGGACTATGAAAGTTGATTGCCTCAGAACATCAGACATTCGTGTATGTTCCAATTCATCAGCGACCGGTGAATATGAGCTGCCTAAATGAAGGTCAAATTCAACAGGATTATGGTTCAACAATTCTTCAAATTCAACAAGTAGTGCATAAGTGGTTAAACGGGGATCCTTCCTCTTCAGCTCAATGTAGAAAATGGGTGATTTGTCTGTCATTGTAATCCTAATCAAGGACAGATTTCCGTCTACTTCGTATTCGATTTTCAAGCTACCAATTCTGCAATCAATCTTCATCTGGACGAAGATAATATCAACTAGTTCCACTTACTTGCATCCAATAGGTATGAGCGTTCCAAAAGCACTTGATTGGAACAATGGAACGTAATGAAGACGTTCACTTAGGCCCTGTTTGATAGTATTTCTTTTACATGAAATTAGGAATTGGTTTTTTATTTTCCACATTTTTGCTTGTTTGATAGACAAAATTTTCTTGGCAAATGGTTTTCCACCCAACCCCATTTTTGGTCATTTTTCTTGGTTTTTGAGGAAACTAGGCAACTTTTTCCTAGTGTAGCATAACTTTTGATGAAGAGATTATGTTATTTAGAGATGAAGAACATCAACTGTGTCACGTTGATTGGTAATTATATTCATTTTTAGTGGTGGTATGGTCATACAAATTCTATATGTTAATTTCATAAAAAAATAAATGCTAAATATTTAATTATTTAAATGTGATATGTAATTGTTGAATATTTATGAAAACAAGCTATTGTAATTTTCAATAGGCATTGATATTTAAATAAATGAAAAGTAAATAACTATTTAACATCAAATTAATTGTGTTTGTAATTTAAATTAAGAATTTACGTTAAAAGAATAAGATATGCTATTTTTTTGTTATTCGATTAATGTGGATTTTAAAATAGATCGACTTGATTCGATAGTTTGTGGTTTGGTTTATTTGTAATATTTTTCGTATAAATTTTATACTTAAAGATGTATATTATGCTCTCATTAAACCAAATTTTGGCTCCACCCCTTAGGCATGCGTGTAAACTCTAAGGCATTTTGAGGCATAAGCCTATAACAAATCATTAAAACAATTCGAACAAATTATGAAAAATATAAAAACAAGCTTCAAGTTTAATCACTTTTTATATCAGTGCTTTGGCCTCAATAATTCGATGCACAACAACTCTAGGGTATTACTTAATCGACAAGAACAAGAGATATCATATTGTATTATAAATGTAAAATACTAAAATAAAAAATGCAAGTTCGGGCCGGATTATATATATTTTTGGAACACGTAAAATCAACACTTTGTGGTGACATATAGAGAAAATCTCCCGTGTAAAACAAAATTGTTAGAACCAGATATTTCAGTCGAATAAATCACGAATAAACATATAAAACAAGCAACTAGTAGGGAATCGAGTAATAATACTGACTTTCAATCCAATTTTATCATGAGCCCTGCTACGTATACACGGGCGTGTATCAATCACTAATAAACATATAAAACAAACAATTAGTAAGGAATCGGGTAATAATACTAACTTTCAATCCAATTTTATCACGAGCCATGCTACGTGTACATGGTCCCACTGCCCCCCTCCCAATTTGGGGGGGGGGTGACATTTTATTTTATTTGGGCGTGGGCCACTTCCCTCTTGTGAGGGGAGTGTAAACGGACGGATAAACAAGCGGACACGTTTAAAAAAATCATTTTATCATTGAAGTTAAAACTAACCAACGAAAGAGAAAGGGAAGAGCGTAGATACTAATAGCAGTGTAGCCATGATTTTTTTTTTTTTTTTTTTGGTGTGGGCAAACATTATATATAAAAAATAATTATAAATAATATAATTATAATTGTCGTGGCGTGTTTTCATATTTTGACAACGTCGTATAATTATATCATTATCAATTTCGTTTAATATTTTTTTTTCAATAGATAAAATACGTTTTTTTTCCTATTACTAAACTATTTCAAGAAAAAGCTAACTAAAACTTTTGAAAAAGTACTTGAAGATTGCATACAGACCAGATATGAAAATTGAATTTCTAATTCCCTTAGTCGCTCTCTGAGCCTTACAGAAATGAACCAAATGCATGCAAATTAAAAATGCAATGAGGAATTTCTATAAATTAAAATTATTTCAATATTTAGTTCCGTAATTTGGAATTGACGTAATACATTTAAATTTAGGTAAGAGGTTTAACTTTAAGAGCCAACACGCATTATATAATAAAAATCATGTCCTACTTCGAGATAGTTTGGTGATAGCAACTTTCAACTTTTCAGGGTTGATAGAAGTATATTTGTCGCTTCGCAAATCATTAGCAATTGATGTTAAAATTGAATTATCTTAATAAGCATATTCACAAAATCTACGTTCCCTATATTTATTAAGAAAAAATCAGACAGACACACAATAAGCATATAATATTTTACTACAAGAATTGAAGTACGTAAACCCAAATTCCCAATTACAAATAATAGTGTAAACAATGAGATGTTAAAAGGTACAAAATATGGTAGAATTGAAGAACTTTATGATTTCTTTCTTTTAAAAAAAAAAAAAAAAAAAGATTTTTTGGGTGGTTCACTAACGACTCATGCCCCAAGTGTAGCTCCGCCCCTGGATTCTAGATAAATTGATAATACAATTTTTTTTATAAATTAAAATAACTATTAAATAAAAGAGTTCCAATATATCAATTTACCATAATTCAAGGATGTCAAATTTTCAATAGAGAATCAAATTATTCTTCACCCGGTGAATCTTGGTAAATAAGGCTTCATTCGTGAATTTAATAGCATCAATTGTTATTACGTCCCCAAGTGTTCTTACTATTTCTCTTTGAGCCCGAGACTTCTAGTTTTATTGTACTTGACCCCTATGTCAACTCGGTTTTTTTTTTTTTTTTTTGAAGAAATCTAAGTTAGCTTATGTTATCAAATAAAGAGACAAGAATTATTAAGTGTATTGTTTATAAGATGACCCCATATAGCGCATTCATATTGTATTTGTCCAATGTTCAGAAGCAAAACAATTTTCAATTTAACATCAAAATTTTTGTTTCCTTCAACGCAATAGAATGATGTCATCTATCATTGTAGAGATGCATTGCTACTTACGTGACAAATGATATTGATTTATTGTTCTTGAGTTGTTATGCACTTTTATGAATTAGACAAGGGTAAATTTCATTAGGTAATTAAACTTTACCCTTAGATGCAATCTACCACTGTACTTTAATTTGCGATACTACTGCATTAGCCTTTCATCCAATCACTTAATATATCTGATAATGTGACCGTTATAAGTAACGGAATTTTCACGTGTTCTGCCAAGTCAGCAAAGTAAATTTCACAAGCGACCATTGAAGTTTAGCTTTACTTGCAATCAAGTCATTGAACTTTTAATTCGGGACAATCACACCATTGAATTTTAATTCTAAGGTTCTAAAAAAGCGTTTTTTAAAAAAAATAAATTTAATATTAGGTATTTTAAAATCATAAACACTATAATTATTTAATAATTTCTAGTTTTTTTACATTCCAACTAAAATATTCTTCTTTTTATTTTGTATGCCAAGCACACGAGTATGTAACTCATTTGGTAATTAAAAATAAAATATTCAAAATATTAAAGAATGAACCTTTCTTCTTTAACATGGACATGCTTAAAAGTTGCAATCTTTAAAAGAAGGTGATGTTTACTTTCTTCAACCCACAAACACAGTCACAATTCATGAATATGTTATTTTATATAAATCAAAACATATTTAAGAAAATTAAATACGAATGAAGGCTTTCATATTTGTAACGCGCCCTCTCAATAATTCTCCTCTAGCAAGTTAACAATATTCGTTGCGTAAAATTACAACACTTATTTCAGTGGGTTTTATTGCACTTCACATAACATCTCATGACATAAAAGTAGATTCGAGTATGGTGCAATGTACAAGATTTGTTGGTTTTCTCGTGTCATGTACATTACAATTTGGTTTGGTTCTCTGTCCCACTTCAAGATGACTCTAAGCTTTTAACAAACTTCTTAGCCTGCAATAAGAATTCGAGTTGACATTAGGCCTGGAAATGGTGACATTCTGTTGATTAACTGAAGCCGATGAAAACAAAAGAAAGAAACCGCGCAAGATCAAGCCTCTTTAAGGTATAAAGAATTGCTGATAGCTTGTAAGAAGTAAATGCTTGATTCTCACAGGAAGGAGACGGGAAATACATACCTGCTCGAGAGTTAGAAACATGATCACATTCCAAGATCCCAGCCGTCCAAAGTTGGGGATGAAGCCTTTGTAGAAGGCTAAAGGTCCCTGCAAAACATGATAATCAACAATTTAGATGCATCTCAAAGCCAAGCACTACAGCTGATCGGATCTAGTACCATCAGTTGTACATAACTGTGCACATACGAAGACAAATTCGGGCGAAAAATATTATTTTTTTCGGTTAATATTTTAGCAGGTACAAGCTATATGCACCAGAAGTATCTCATAACTCACATCATTCTGCAAAGTCTTGACGAAACAATCTAGTGTACTTTTGTATGCAGAATCTCCCATCATCCTTGACTTGACCTGCCATGGAGAACCATTTTTCAGTTAACTGCAAGGGAGCACAACAGGAAAAAAAAAAAAAAACAATTTCCTATACATTTCTTCTCCCCTTTCCCCTCAAAGATACAAGAAAAACAATTCGCCAAGATGGAGAAAAACTGTATAGGTACTGAATTTATAGTGCTGTGAATGAATAAGATACCACGTCAACTGGGGAGCCTATACAGACTGCAAAAAAACCAGCTCCTAAACCAGATAAAAGATGCGTGAAAACATTGTCTGTGAATCCTGGGATTTTCAGAATTGTCTGCAAGGCAGTTATGAAAGGAAACATGACAATTTCAAATGAAAATGAAACGCCAGAAAGTAGAAAGGCGATGAAGTGTTCAATATTGAACTTACCTGCTTCACTTGATCATAACTGACTAATTCAGCAGCATTTATGATGGCATTGCGTGCAACATTAGGTCCAAGACCAGTCCACAAAGCTGCTATTCCTTCCTAAATTTCCAAAAATAAAAAAAGTTAGGGAACAAATAATAGGATGCTCGTTTTTCTAAAAAGCAAGGAGGACGAGGCAAATGAAGGCAAGGAATGACCTGTCTCACTATTGTAGAGTAAGCATCTAGTGCTCCAGAATATTGCCTTGGCACGCCCGGAGGCAGTTTACCCTCAGCTTGGAGTCTGTCTTTGACAAGATCAGTAGGATTGGCCACTGTAATGGCAACAGCACCTATTTGATATAGAATTGAACAGTTAATGTTACAAAAATAGGAAGCAACTAAAGATTGATAGTTCAAGAACCCGCGTATCTTATCTACAGAAGATGTTGTAGACGTACATATCTACTTAATTTCAGACCTAAAAAGTACGGAAAGAAAGATGTTCTCACCAGTTGTTAGTGCAGCAAGTCTCTTCTTTGACAATGGCACGTCTCCGACGTGATCTTGTCCCACATAGAAGGTTTTAACCTTTCAAGTACGAGAATGTTTTGAAATAAAAAACCCAGTGAAACAACACACAGATGATGGACTTTCTCAAATTCATGTAAAACTTACAGGCTCATAAAACCCGATCCTTAACCCTCCATATAAGCATTGACGATGTAACCCTGGCACGATGCCTTTCCATAGCGCGGATAACCCTTCTTCCCTCGCAATAGTGCCAACTGTACCCAACAATCCCTTATATTTTCGCAAAGCTAACGCATCCCCTGCAACAGCTTTCTTCTGCAACTGAAGCCTGATCTTTGCCGTATCCAGTGGAATCGTACATATCTAATTCCGAAAATTTGCACATTCAACAAAGCAGGTCAATCACAAGCCAGAATATGCAATAGAGAAAGTTACTGCAATGAGAAAATGGCCAAAACAAGGAGATTTCGGCACTGGAACACCAGCAGAACTCATTAATAGAGGTAGGTAGACCAAAATTACGACATCTTCTGAGAATTTATGCAATAACTGTTTTCATAAAACGATTAAACGAAAATTGAATACCCACAAACTTCTCAAAACAAAAGTTGAAACTGAGTAATGTCAGAATACGAAAAACTTTTAAAAGAAGGGGAAAAAATGAAGTGTACCCGGCGAAGCAAGCAGCGAACTGCTAGCAAAAATTTCGGGAAATGAAATGTTCGATTTGAGCTTCCCGTGATCCGCCATCGTTAAAATGGAAAAAATTGAATGAAGTTAAGCCAAGTGAAAATGTAGCGAAACGATTACGTGCTTCCATTGTCAGTCGTCTACTTCATATATATATATATATGCAAAAGTGGATATTGTATGCTGACATTCTCATATGATTATCCTTTATTTGCTGGAGGCTGGTCATTTTGATTATATCGCCTTTTGACTTCATCTATATACAGAGATGTACAAAAGTTTTTTTTTTCCAAGTATTATGAATTATTAATAACCTACTATTTCAATTTCTGCGTCGAAATTGACTACTAACACGACATAAGCACGGAATTTTTTCAACTTGTAATACTCTTAACGACTTTTATTATCCAAATTGAGTTTTAAATTACTATTATTAAGAAACAGCATTTTGCGCATTGGATCGAGCATCAATATATATGAACTTTTTGTAGCAACTACAAGAAACTAGAAAATTAGTCGAATTTTGAGCTTATAGATATATCCTTGTTTGCAGTGACGAATTCAAGAATTTATTTGAGTTAGGGCGAATCCATCTGAACTAAGATGAATGCTCGATGACAGCCAAATATATGAGAAGTAAAAAAATTTCGATGGAGCGACGGTCATAGCTTGTCGGGTACTGCTTCACCTCTGTATGTTTTGTGTAGATTAAAATCTACTTGAAATGATCAACGAAAGGTCAATGTCTTTTTGGACCGTGTAAAGGTTCTTAAGTTGAATATTTTTACGAGTGTTTGGATGATAGTGTCAAAAATGGAAGGTTAGGCACTCCACCACAGTTTCTTGAAAGTTTTGATCCCCTGCTGTAATTATCGCTAAAAATAATCAGCACCAGCTAAGATCAAGAAAATAATTGCATGTAGACCCCAGTTGAAATCGAATCGAAGTCACCGCAGTTCCTTCTCGATTAAGGCAAATTTCGCATATTAAAATCCGCCAAGTTTTTCAGAATTTTACATTATCGTCTCAGTTCATCGCTCGAAATTCAAATTACTACCACTCTGTAGGCAAGAAAAGCAAAAATGGAGACGCCTTTGCTGTCATCAGGTATACTTTCCAGTTTCCAAATTCATTTTCTTCGTAAAGTTGCAAACTTTTTTATTGGATTAAATTTTTTGGTCATAATTTTTACTTTTTAGGACATGTGAAAATATTTTGTAACAGAGAAAAGTGACAAAGGAAGTGATCGGTGGAGCACATACGAACACGTGGGCCGTGCCGGGTCGGCAATTCCAACGGCTTTTACGGCTGGAACTGAAGTGAGCGTCGATGAAATTCGATCCGCCGCTGCTTTTTCTGAACCGTGCCCGCCTTCTTTACATGCTCCTTTGGTCGGGTCGTCCGAACCTCTCCACTTCTTTCCCAATGGTAATTTCAAATATTGTATAACTTTATATTTTCCCGAAACACTTCTGAATCCCACACCGTTTGGACGTGTCTTGTGGATTTATAAGCACCTTGTGGCACCGTCTCATTTCTAGCTGGTTTTAAGGATCCTTTCTGAAGTGGAGGGTGACGAATATGATTGTAAACCCACAAGGAACCGAACGTACGCGTTGGGATTCAGAAGTGATCGTTACAATTTTTTTGCATTTCGTAGTAATCAAGTGGTGGATCAGGTCTGTTTCTCTCTGGGTCGTGTAAAACTCTTTCTGATTGTGGTTTATTAAATTGCTAAATGGTAATGCTTAATATTCCGCATTGTCAATAGAAATTGGGCTTCTGTAGCTGCTTGGTTTATTAGATTTCGAGAACAAGAATCTTAATTAAGCTTAAATTTATGTATTATTTTCTAGCTGTTGTCCATATATTTAGCAGAAATCAGATTTGAAAGAAGACTGAATTTCTAGGACTTTTAAATTTTAATATATTTGCTTTTAAAAGTTAGAGTTGAGTGTATATTTTATAAGACCATCTCTATCAGCCTGAGCTATGAGCATGTGAGATTTAAGAGGCGAATTAAGTTAGCAAATGAAGCCTGTATTTCCATTCTTGACTGTGCAAGTTTTAGAATCTATTCCCACCAAACTATGGAACTCTGTGTGATTTTATGCCCCTATTTTTGAATATTTTTCTTCATTCCACTTCCTTTTTGGTTAACATATGGCATTTTATAACCTCTGGTAATGCATTTTTCTCGGATAATGAATTAAAGGTCTATTGATGCAGCACAAGTGACTGGTTATCCTCAGGGTGGATATCATGGACATGTAGGAACAACTTCTGATGTAGGCAGGTATGTTTTGAATATGCTCCTCGCAGGCAGGATTAGTTTTGATTATGTACTTGAATACGATATAATTCACTTATGGATTTGCATATAAAATTTATATGGAACTTCGGATCACAGATAAATTTTGGATGGTTAATATTTCTTTCTTTTATCCAATTCCAAAATCAAATTTCATACTACAAATCATGAGATCAACATTTACAGAGTGTTATATGGGTCTTTTTTCTTTTTTAAATTATTAGAAAGAAAATTCCATCATGATGGATAGAAAAACTGATAGAAGATAAATATTGGATTTGGAATCGAAGAACACCATGTCTTAAACATCCATGAGGTGGAATTCATAGTTCATGCTCAAAAGGCACTTTAATACACTGATACCAGAGATCCTAATACTTCTAGCTGTGTGCCGCGTGGCTCATAAAGATTTAGATGTCGAACTATTCAAAAGGAAACTGAAATAGAAGCTCGTGAAACCATTAACTTTCAATTTATGGTGATTCCTGTGTGGAAGCCTCTTTATATTAGTTCAAGCATTCTTTATGTTTTGGATTGGTGTCTCTCAAAGACATGCTGCAGATCCGTCCTAGAGGGATGCTCAAAAGTCACAAAGAAGTTGATTAGTTCCTGCATACTTTCTTAAATGAAATTAAAATAACTTGAAGGTTATAACAAATAAAAAAAAAGTAGAAATAAATAGAACCTAAACTCCGTCAGACATGTCCTGTGTATGTTTTATTTTTGCAATTGCTTATGGATCACCTCACAAAATAGCTTTTAGTTTCTTATTAAAATTCATGTTGGGACTGTTGGGGGTTTGTTTCGTAAAATTAAGATTCTTCAATGGATTATGGTTCTTTATTACCTATCTCTACATTTGATCATTATAATGTGGTAATCCATACAAGTATCAGTACAGGCAAATATTAGATGAGGTAGAAATCCGAGAACTACTCATAGATCATGTCGGTCATCGTTGTTGTTGGGGAAGTCGTCCTGCTCGGACTTGGAATATACACGCAGTTGAAGATTGCAATGTTTATACGGGAACTCTCGAGACTTTTACTGAAGAAAGGGAAACAATAACAGAAAAGGAACCGTACTCTGGTGGCAACGTTGATGGAAAGCACGAGGGGCCTGAACTTGGAATATGGGAATTGGATTTACGGTCTGAGTTTCCTGTATTATTTACACCTCATAAAGAGTCACGGACCAAGATTCCTCATTCAGAAGCCATTGAGAAATGCTCAGGTACTGGCTAGAAGAATGTCAGTCCAATTTTATAGTTACTTTTTTAATTATTATCAGTATCAATTTTAGCAATTTTATTGTTCCTTGTCCGCTCATGTTTATAAGTTATGATCTTCAATTTGCACGTACGGATTTGAATATAACACTATAGTTTTTCTTGTAATTATGTAGTGATGGGGAATTAAGATAGGAAGATCATTAGAGTTCGAATAAAGTTAGTTTAATTTCGAGTAGCTTATTCTAGTTTATTATTGTCTTCTAGTTTTACTAGAACTAGGGTTTTGTTTTATATATTTTTCTAGTTTGACTTAAATTAGGTTTTATTTCCCTTATTTCCTTCTCAAATAAGGTTTGCTTAGACTCTAAATAAAGATGGTCTATCCATGTAATACTTACATTTGATTGTTGAACAAACTCGTATTCTCTCACTTCACTCTTGATTCTCTCCCTTTTTCTCAACTCTCCTTTTTTGTACGTCATGTTCTGTTATGTAGGTTGTGCGGGACGTGGAAAATTTGTTTGTCCCACTTGCAATAAAGATCAGGAGCCTGGTTTCTATAAGGAGAATCAGATGTCTCCATGTCCTGCTTGTTATGGGAGAGGCTTAATTGCTCATAGAGATGGATCAGACACAACGTGAGCATTTTCTTTCATAATCTAGTATTTAAACTTCATTGGTTTCATAATTATGCTTCTTGCTTTATGGAATATGTGTTTTGCATCTAGCATGTGATTCATTTGAAAATTTTACTCGTGCAGATGTCTCAAATGTAACGGCAAGGGAACGGTTCCTTGTGCAACCTGTGGATCGCACGGATTTATAAAATGTGAGGCATGTCAAGGTGGTGGCTCTCTTCTAACACGCCAAGTGGCTGTCATTAGATGGTATGTGTATAAACTTATGAAATGTACCTTGATTTAAATGCTGCTTCAATCATGCAGACAAAATGCAAAATTCTCTGAAAAGATGAAAAAGAGAAATTAACAGAATGAGTCAAAGAGAAATGAAGTTCAAAATGGGTTCTAAATGTATAGGGCCACATTTCCCTTTGTTTCTATAGCATGACGATTTTTAAAATATACGATACGAGGATATGACTAAAAACAGTTCCAATTTCGGACACGTGTACTTCTTTAAAACTTCAATTTTTTTATTAACCCAATATGTCATTTTAAATGGACAAAAATCAGTTATTCATAAATGAGGAAATGAGTATTGGATAAGGGATTAGACGAATAAAATAGAATTTAGGGGTTTAGTTTTCACTTATGGGAAGTTAATTACAAAACTTTATATAAAATAGAAAATGATATGCTTGATTGCAATTTGGACTTAGTAAAACATTAAGTAGAACTATACGCAACCCATTTTCATTTTATACAAAAATAAAACCCTAAACCATCTATGCAAAGAGGGAAAGGAAAAAAAAGAAGAAAGGAGACGGGAAAAAGAAAGAAGAAAAAGAAGGGGAAACCTAGTGTTGCCGCCTTCCTTCACCCCCTTGGCAGCGGCACTTGGTTTACAATTAGCAGAAAAGGGAAAGAAGAAAAGTGAAAGAAAAAAAAAAAGGAAAAAAGCAGAAACGGCAGAAAAAAAAAAGAAAAATGCAGAAACGGTAGAGTGTCCGGTTGAAACTTAGAGGATCCGCATCTAGCATTGGGTAGACCTCATACAATAACTACCCTAGCTCTACCATATCTTTTGTTTCACCCACGTCATGTCGTGTTGTGTCGACAAGGGTACTTCTTCCATTTCGAAGAGTCCGAGAATCAGAGTTTAAGCCTGGCCAAACATGATCACTTTATATGTGCTTATGTGCATTGTGTTATGGTATTCTGCATCTGCAGGAAGACACTAAGTGCAACAAGTGGAGCAGCTTCAGTTCCAGACGACGTATTCCACCGAGCAAAAGGAGTGCAGTTGTGCAATAACCAGGCCTACCAGTGTACGCCTGCATTTTTTGCCGATTCATACTTCCTCAACAAGTTTTCTTCCGAAGTAATTGCAGAGAGGGCACCTGTACCTCCAACTGCAAGGGTCATTTGCGAGAGACATACAATCTCTGTTGTCCCGGTGACCCGTGTAACCATGACTCATCGCAGTCGCTCCTTCAGTTTTTATCTTATCGGAACTGGGCGTGAGGTGTATTTAAAAGATTCCTATCCTTCAAGATTTTGCTGGGGGCTTTGCCCTTGCTTGGAATGGCTGAAGTTATAGTTTATCCTTTGTTGAGGTCTAGTTCCATTGCTATTTCACCTCCTCTTTTGGTTGGAATGCAAGGAACACTATAGATTCAATTTTCGTCTAAAATTACAAGGCAGACAGTTAAGTTTATTGTATTTATCTATGTGAGATGTAACTATGCAACTTTATATGGTTTCATTGCACTTGGAATATGTCATTTCTGACGGAACAAGGTTGAATTAGGGAATTGGTTGCTTTTGCCTTGTTGGCTTCCTACCTTGTAATTCTTCTCTGTATACCAATAATGGTTTTTTATTTTTTATTTTTTTAGTAGTACAAATATGACTCTATGAGGCTTAGGGGCATTAAAATCAAACTCCTCGAGTTATTTTTATTTATTTATTTATTTTAAATTCAATTTGGTCCTACAAAGGATTTTATTGGACCCACAGGCCAAAACGACTTCTACGAATTGATTAGGAATGTTGAGATGATTGTGGGTCCCATATCTTTGTTTGTTACAAAGACATATGACAAGAGTTTACTTTATAAAAGAAAATCATAGGACAAAGAAAGAATGTCGTGATTATTGAGTTTAATTAAATTAATTTCATTACAAATTTGTGTTTTGCTTTAATTTGTTTTCTTATAATAAATCCTAGTATCCATTTCTTAAAAACATCTTAATAGTTATTTTGTAAGTAGTATGTTATTATTAAGAGTTGCAACACGGAAAAGCTTATTAAAATGAGTTTCTTAAGAAAATAAGTAGAGAATCGAAGTAATTTTTTGAAGATTTTTTTAACTTAGCAAGACACTCTTATTCACTTTTGACGTCCGTCCTCATTTGCAATGGAGCAATAGAATCGTGTTGTATAAGTTGTACAAGACATGAAACATGACGGAGTGACAAATTCTATTACATGATTTTTTTAAATTTTTTTATACTATCGCGTATAAGTTATAACATACGGAACATATTCCCAAATTCCAAGCTCTTGTTCTACTTAAAATTAAATATAAAAAAGGTGAAATTGTAAATTATTATATAATATTGAAGTTGAAGTACTTGGTTATAATCATTGAAGAAAATAATAAATAAGAATTGGGAACAAGAAAACGTGAAAGATTCTCCATGTTGAAACTTTAGCTTTGTCGCTCCTTTTACAGTGTCATACAACTTGGCACGACAAAATGCGACTTTTGCCAAATTCATTGATACTCAATGTGGCAAATAACGTTTTCTTTTACATTTTCTGTTAATCCAGGGAAAAAAATAAATATCTATTGATTATTCACTTTATCATTTGTACTAAGTATTAAACCCTTGATTGTTTCTTTATTGTGTAATAATCAATTTCTTTTTCTCTTTATTATCTCTTTGCACATGCGGTGTAAGATCTACCTAGTTATTAAGCTTGTTCTTGATATAGTAATAATCAATGTTCAATACTTGAAAGAACGAGGAAATAAGTTAAGGTTAAACTACTTAAATCTTTTTTCACAACTCCCGGATTAATCGAAGGCCATGCAAAAAAAAAAAAAAGAAGTAAATAAATATGAAGTAATAAATATAACTGAAAAAAGATCACTTTATGCAACATCCTCATCCTCACTTGTTTAATGCACAAACTTTATCCATCATGAATAAAGTGGGTAAAAAAATTCAATTCATGTGAATACACCTACATATATTAATCATATTATGTTTTCCTATCAAGAAACCACATAAAAAAACCATATATTTTAATACTTCAAAATTTTAATAATTATTGTTACTCTTGTTGACCTCTTTTTTATAGGAGTGAAGTGTCTAATAAATCTCGAGTCCTTTCGCATCCACTTAAACTTTTTGTTTTGCACAATTGATCAAACTGCAAGTCAAACGTGGCTTTCTTCGAAGTGAGGTGGAGGCGATCGGCACTTTGACGATCAAGGCAATCAATATATAAGTGAAGGGGTATGTGACATTCTGAGATGTGAACTACTAAGTATAAAGAGGTCGAATCTGAAAGGGTATGAAGTAAATATACTGAGGCAAACTAATAGCTTTGAAAGTCTAAAGTTACATTATCTTCGGCACAATGTGTGAACTTCTATAGTAGTAGAGAAAGAATGATAACCGTTGGATGAAGTGACACGTGACCTCATCTTGACGGCCGATGTTTTTTCCTAAATATCACTCCATCAATCATAGGTTAACGAACATTTAATATTTTTGACTTGCAGCCACTTGAAAGCTCAATCAGACTTCTAGTATATAGACTGACAATTTTACCTTAAAATGTTTGCGGTTTTGAGTTATCACATCAAGGATCTGTTGCCTAATCTCTAGAAAGATCTCTTGGGAAGATGTGAAATTAAATATGTTTATGTGAATGTGGATGCTAGGAGCATTGCACCTCTTCTTGTAGCATGTATGGCGCTTTGCCTCAACCATGGAGGGTCGACCTCAATATGACACCTCAATCTAAGTGATGCATCACCTCGACTAGACTACCTAGTATGACTTCACCTCAGCCAGGTAGGATGTAACGTGGAACGAGGGCCTTGGTGATTTCCTTAGCTGCTGCCATGTGGATGGCCTGGAGTTTCTTCAAAAAAAAGGTGTAACAACTCTTTTTCCCGACGTTTGATATTTTTTTAATATTGAATGTTAATCAAATAATAGCTTTCATGAGACAATTATTATGTCTTATCATTATCCTAATATAAGTCTCACTTACAGTATAAATTTGTATCTCGATCAATTTATAAGTCTTATTGTTCCTTTAAATTCACAACCAGCAAAACATTTAAAACAACGATAAATTAGACGCGAAAGATAGATAGAATGTTTTTGAAACAAAAGGAAAAAATAAAAAAAACACTTAGGGGTGGTTACTTTAAAAGATAATTATTATTCATGGACCACACCACCTATAAATGGAATAAAGAATCATGAGAAGAAATTAGATGTGAACTATCCAATCACATGAAACCCTATGCTACCTTGCGTTTGTGTTTACTCCTTAGATTAAGCCCTTGTTTCGTTTAATTAAAAATTCGATTTTTAGTACATTTTAATAAAAATTGATAAAACATGTGATTAAAAAGTTGAAAAAATTGTGAGTCGAGAATGATTAGAAAATAGGACAGAACATGGACTAAGTTCTTTCTCTCAACATAACAATACCAAAAACTCCTAAACAAAAATCCTAAACAAAATATACAATATTTCTCCCCCACAAATGCATACATACCAAAACTAAGCAATATACTGTTGACCTTTTGTTCAAAACCCAGTCACCATTCATGCCAACCTTTCAAAAATCATTTCGACGTTTTTTAAGGGGAAACTATTGATTTGTATATGCGTTTGTATGTTTTTTCACAAATGACAAACGGTGGCACCACCACCAATTCAGCCAGCGGGAGCCCCATATACGGTGGCGCTCACCGCCGCCGCGTCGTAGACTCCATAAACGATCATGAAAAATCGTCTGATGTTATACCTATTGGTTTTGATCGTTCAATGAATGATATGGATTCTGAGACAGTTAATAATAGTAATGGTGTAGGGTGTCTATGTAACATTGGTGGTGGCAGCCTCCATCACCACCACCCGGTGATGATGTATTTATTGGCGCGCAAAAGGGTGCCGGAGAATTGGGTTTTGCTTGTGGAAGATTTTTGGGTTGTCATGCATTCTTTGGGATCAAGGAAGAATATGGGCCGTACGATTTTGGGTTTGCTGTTGTTGATGGTGCTGTTATCTATGTTCCTCAAATTCTCTTTCACGGTCGTCGGCGGAGGTCTGAGGGAGTGCGGCGGTGGCTGCGGAAGAACAGTTGCGATAGAGAATGGAATTTTAATTGTTCAGAATTTCAAGAATGGCTGGTCTAATGCTCAGAAAGCGATGCTTGATTCTGAAGCATCTTCCGCCGAAGCCGTGCAAAAACGGCTGATGAAAGAATTTCCGGTAAGTTTAATCAAAATAAATAATTAACCATTATATTTGAATGATTAATGATTAAAGTAATAACGATAAACATCATTAAAATTGAATTTTTCAATAATTTCTTGAATAGTTATATCTTCTTCTATTTTTTCTCCAACTAAATTTTAGATGTGTGGCTGTACTTCTGATTTTTTTCCAACTAAATTTCTACAACAATTGAGAGTTGAAAAGAATTTTAATTTCTGCAAATTTTTCGAGATTTTGAGCATTAATCCAGTGAGATTAGAACTCACTTTCAGATTTTTTCGACAGGTCCCAGAAATATGGATGAAACCGAACAGTGAGAACTATTATCAATGCGTTACCCGACCAAGAAATCGCATAAGTATGTCTAAGATCTATGCCTCCTGAATCTGAGAGTTGCTACTGGACGTTATTTTGTTTGATTAGAATTGAGCTCCTGCCCTGCCCACTGTGGGCAGGAGTTACATTGCACACCCATCAAAGTTGCAACATGTGGTATTGCCATTTATCCACCAACCGTTGATGTGGCAACACCACATGTCGTCACATCGGTGGTGGGCAACATATCTCCTGCCCACTGCGGGCGGGAGATCAGTTCTGTTTATTTGATACACTTTAATGTTTTTGAAATCTTTCAGGATCGGGATCAACAACGAATGGTTATATCCTAGTTCATGCAAATGGGGGATTGAATCAAATGAGAACCGGAGTGAGTTAATGCTATGCTCTTTTTAGATCATTTTCTTCATTTCTAGTCAATCAAATTAATAACATTTTGCTGAAAATCGACTTATGGGATTCAATTAGATATGTGACATGGTTGCTGTTGCGAAGATTATGAATGCCTCGCTTGTCCTTCCTTCGCTTGATCACGAGTCCTTTTGGACTGATCCTAGGTACAGTTCTTCTGTATTAGTGCTGACTGACTATGTTTCTTTTTCGTTTTGGTCTTTCCTAAGCTTACGCTATTTTTGCAGTGGTTTTAAAGATATTTTTGACTGGAGACATTTCATTGAAGTTTTAAAAGATGATATTGAGATAGTTGAATCTTTGCCACAAGAATATGCAGCAATGAATCCCCTGATTAAGGCCCCCATCTCTTGGTCGAAGGTTGAGAAACTATAAGAACCATCGTACCGCCAAGTTACTTCAGTTGGAAATACACCTAATTTTATATGCTTTATTTACAGGCTAGTTACTACAGAGGAGAGATTCTCCCTTTGTTAAAGAAGCACAAAGTAATCAAGTTTACCCATACGGACTCAAGACTCGCCAATAATGGCCTTACGCCGTCTATTCAGAAACTCAGGTGTCGAGCAAATTACGAGGCTCTCCGTTACACACCTGAGATTGAGAAGCTCGGAAAGAAACTGGTGGATAGACTTAGAGACAATGGCGAACCATTTATTGCTTTGCACTTGAGGTATTATTGTTGGTTAATAGTATCCCGAGCAAACAAATACAATAAAAGTAGTGAAGGACGAAATCAAATCGCAACATAATTAGAAGTCACTGAATTATTCTTGGTAATCTTTGTTTCGTCAGGTATGAGAAAGACATGCTTGCATTCACCGGCTGCAGCCATAGCTTGAACTCGGATGAGGCGGAGGAACTTCGTGTCATGAGGTACAACGTTAAGCACTGGAAAGAGAAAGAGATAGACAGCAAAGAAAAGCGACTGCAAGGCTTGTGCCCAATGTCTCCCCGGGAGGCAGCCATATTTCTCCGCGCCATGGGATATCCTACCACAACAAGAATATACATTGTTGCAGGGGAAATTTATGGTAACAATAGCATGGACGCATTTCGATCAGAATATCCAAATGTTTACAGTCACGCAACGCTTGCGACTGAAGAAGAACTCAAAGTCTTTAAGCATTATCAGAATCGACTTGCAGCCGTAGATTATATTGTAGCCTTAGAAAGTGATTTGTTCATTTACACGTACGACGGAAATATGGCAAAGGCTGTGCAAGGACATAGGAGGTTTGAAGGATTTCGGAGGACAATAAATCCTGATAGGTTTCATTACTTTCTCACCTCTTTCTCCTTTTCGAGGTTATTTTTTCTGTCGGAAACTAAATTCATTGCATTACTTCACGTTACAGGTTAAATTTCGTTCGACTGATAGATTTGTTGGATAAAGGTTCCATTTCTTGGGAGGATTTCACCTCAAAGGTCAAGAACTTACACTCCAACAGGATTGGGGCACCATATCCTCGAGAAAGAGGCGAATCCCCACGACTGGAGGAGAACTTTTACGCAAATCCTTTTCCGGGCTGTGTTTGTAACAGATCTCAGGAACAAACGATGCAGAAACAACTTGACACGAAAGCAATCTAATAATCGCTTTACAGCAGTAGTTTCTTCACTTAGTTGGCGTAGGTCGAACATTGGAAAGGTCGATTACACAATGCAATGCACAATGCTTCGGTGATAGTTGTTGACATCAGATGTTGCAAGAACTGGAGTTTCAGGTTTACAAAAGTTCACAGAAAACAAGGAAGATATGGGACCGTTGCAGGTTTCATTGCTACTGAGTACTCCGGAAGTATTAAAATTTTCTTTATACAGATTCTTTAATTCATTCTATTTATTGGATTGTAGCATATTATGGGCAGGGATAAAACAATTCTTTCTCATACTTATAATCAGTGCAAAATCTTTCGACATTTTTGCCTCTATTGTTGAATGCCCTCTATCCTTTTGGATTTAACGACTCTAGTAACGGATTTAGATGGCAGGGGATCTTCCACATTTAAAAGGTCATCTAGATGATTTTCCGTCAATCAAAAAGGTAGTGAGTATTCTATAATAGAAGAAAAGGTCAAGGGGGTTTAGCCCTAATTACCCTTATTTCAATGATAAAATTAGTAGACCTCACATTTATTAGAGGGGCGATGAAAGTTATGTTAGAATGCAGAAAAAGAATTATACAAAAATTGAAATTTTCTTTAAATTCAAGATTGTCATTACTAGATGTTTATGTGTATGATATAATCAAAAAATAAAGATTGGAAATTTACCAAAATTCGATAATCCAAATTTTGATCGGATCTAAATCATGAGCTTCCAACGTTTGTTTCAAGAACTTGACGCTTGCTTATAAGTCTTCTATGATATTTTTCAAAGTCAAGACTGCACAAGTATGTAAGCACCTTTTTTAGTTAAACCAAAAAGAAAAAAACAATTTCTAACCACGAAAGGTCAAGAAAATAAGAAACCAATTTTTCAATTTTTTCCCTCAAAAATTAATTTCAAGTCGAAGTCAAATTTGGACTAATTGGTTTAATTACAACTATAATTAAGTCCAAAATTTTCAAATTGATTGCAATTGTGTCCAAAACATTTCCAAGCTATCATAGAGACAGATTCAGACATATATTATCTAAGCCTAAATAATTAGATATGTCTGGTCGATCATAAACCAACCAATCTAATTATTAGTCTTTCTCATTCGAGATTCGATAATTATGTATAAGTATAAATGAAGTTTTGCTATACTCTCACTAACTTAAAAATCATTTTCTTCACTGGTTCAGAGGTCGAAACATAGAGCTCAAATTTATATTGTTCAACATAAAACATTTAATACAATAACTGTTTAAATTCATAAAAATGCATATTAATATAAATTAATAAACATTTAATTTGACAACATTTCTTTCAATTCACTCCTTTTCAAAATATGCATCTAAAGTCTTTTTACTTTTTCTCTGCATCCAAATCAAACTCAACTTCATCTCTAATTTGAACGATCTAAAAGTTTTATTTTCATACCAATACAAATTAACAAAGATATTAAATTTTGAAGCTAATGCACGTACATTAATGTTTTCTCTTTAATGTATGTATGCTAATGCCCTTTTGTGTACTTACATATTAAATTTTGAATTTCACAACATTCAATATTTTACTTCATTTATCAATAAACTATAACCCTTCTAAAATAATAAATTTTCTCGATCCCAACATTATTATTTTATATGAGTTATAGATAGTAGATTCTACAATAGAGAAAATTGGATCGATTGGGCCACCAACAATCCTGAGGAACTCCAAGAAAATAGAACAAGAAAGAAAGACTGTTAGAGATCTTAAGTGGACACGTGTGGTGCTGGTCGGAGATCTTTGGACAGTCAAATCAGTAAAGCTTGTCGAGAATTATATGAGTGCTTAGATGGAAAGTAAGAAGAAACAGTTCAGACTTCATCATTGTAGAGTAATTGAGGATACCCGAATGTTTGATTAACCACGAAACTTATAGGAGTGGGATAAACGTCTGATGGGATTGGCGAGGATTCTCCGAGATTTTGTGGTCGGTTGGAGCTGAATTTGAACGAATCCATTCAGTTGAGATATCCGACCGTTTATAGATTACTTTAGTTTGATTTGATCAAATCATACCGAGGTGTATCTTGACTACTTGATGATCGGAGATTTTGAATTGACCCATCGGTCTTGGACTGTGACTCGAGTCGGTTGGCATTAACGGGTTTGGCGAAAGGAGGTGTGTTTGTTAGAGGTTGTACAGTATTTGATCAATCAATTTTATTTCACCCATTAACAAATCAAAAGACAATTGAAGTCATGAAAAAAATAAACAATTCTATTTGAAAACTTATTTTTACGAGTAGGACAAATCGAAGCTCAAATGGTGAATCATTCAACACTTCAAACTTCTAAAAGTGTGAATACTCATACATTGATTATGAGAATTTTCATTTATGATCAAAATAAAAATTATGTATTGAAATATACATTAATTTTAATTCGGATACTCAATATATCAAATAAATGCAATAAACACAAAATAGATAAAATTTGCCGTTTATTAATTATCAAAATATCATTTTAAACGTATAAAAACTATAATATATGGACATAACATAAGCATGAAATAATTCGAATTTAGTTCTTGGATAAACACTGGATTAATATCAAAATCTTCCAAATTAACTCACTCAATTGGAATCAAAACCTCATTAGTCCTAAATGGAGGCAAAGTCCATGGAGGATTATACCTAGCCAAAACAAAATCCCCACTCACCTTGTACCCATCTCTTGCCAACCATTTCTTCAAATTCTCCACCTTCTCCGCCACAACCTTATCACTAGCCACCCAACTGAACCGCACCACCCCGTATTTCCTCTCTCCCTCCTCCCTTATCACCACCCGTTCATCCACCGGCCGCGGCGCATCCTCTGCCGTGGTGTATTTTGACGGCAATAAAAACTGCATAGTCACCAATTTATTATTTCCAGGTGTTTTGGTCACTACAGGGGCGGTCATGGCGATATTTTCTGATTCCTTGGTTATCACCGGAGAGGTCATGGCGATTTTTTCGGGTTTAGTATTCTGCGGGTTGCCGAATGCTCCTATGTAATTGGCTAGTACAGTGAAACCGCCATCTTTGTCGCCCTTGAAGTGGATCGGGTCGTAGGTCACTTCTGCTATTACAGATGGTGGATATTTGCGGATTTCGTATTCATTTGTGGAGTGAATTACTTCGTGCTTCGGCGTTTCGACGGCGATAATTCCTACCGCCAAGCACATGTTGTTGAGAAGTTAACAAAATAATCTAAAAATCAAAATAAGCAGGGTAAAAATGGGATTTGGATTAACAGTGAGGTGGGTTGATTGATAGTAAGGAAAAGATGGAACTGGGAATTTAATTTATAAGGAAAAAATGGGGATTCTGTATTGCTTGGGAAAGGAGGAATGGCAATTGAATTATGGCGTGGCGTGGTGGGGATTCTCTTATGCCACGTTATTGCTTGCTGAGTAATGCTAAGGGGAAATTTTCACATAATTTTTACAGGATTCCACGGGGCACATATTCATTTATAGATGATGAAAAAAAAATTGTCGGCAAAATAGGTGTTGTCACAGCAGCACCTGTAAGGGTTCCGTGAAAGAATGACCCACCCCACCCAAGAGCACTTATATTAAAGGGGAATTCATGGCTGGAAACCACCCTTATGGTTTGTTTTGATATCCGGTGGGAATAATAAAAATCAATGTCATCGAAGTCCTGGTTGGCTGGCGAGCCTAGATATAATACCTTTTATATATGGTGTATTTCACAAAGAGCAAAAAGTAAACGAAATAATTGAATTTGGCAAAATTCAAGTCAAAAACCTCATTCAAGTTTGTGTTGATTTTGTGTCCAAGGATAGAGCTTAGATGGCTTTAAAAATCAACTCAACACCCATCCAGTCTCATATCTTTTGAGTTTCTTTGACGAGAGNTTTTTTTTTTTTCTTTAATCCATACTCAAAACTTTTAGATATCAATCTAATTCATACTTAATTTAATAGTTCACTCTAGCATTTCAATTTTACATGACAATTGGCGGTGTTAACCCACTTTGGCAACATAAGAAATCATATTATATGTTGACCTCAAAATTAGGCGAAAATATATGATCTCAGATCCTGACTTCACTTTCATCCATGTGTTATGTTAAAGCAAACTTGTTAAAGCATTAGATGCATGTGACCTTTTTCAGCAATCGGAAACGATTCTTTCTCATGCATACTCATAATCGGTGGAAAATATTTCGACATTTTTGCCTCTATTGTTGAATGCCCTGTATCCTTTTGTAGATTTAACGACTCTAGTAACGGATTTAGATGGTAGGGGATCTTCCACATTTAAAAGGTCATCTAGATGATTTTTCGTCAATCTGAAAGGATAGTGAGTATTCTAAAATAGAAGAAAAGGTCAAGGGGGTTTAGCCCTAATTACCCTTATTTCAATGATAAAATTAGTCCACCTCACAATTATTAGGGGGGTGATGAAAGTTATGTTAGAATGCAGTAAAAGAATTATACAAAAAATTGAAATTTTCTTTAAATTCAAGATTGTTATTACTAGATGTTTATGTTTATGATATAATCAAAAAAATAAAGATTGGAAATTTACCAAAATTCGATAATCAAAAATTTGATCGGATCTAAATCACGAGCTTCCAACATTTGTTTCAAGAACTTGACGCTTGCCTATAAGTCTTCTATGATATTTTTCAAAGTCAAGATTGCACAAGCATGTGAGCACCTTTTTTAGTTAAACCAAAAAAACAATTTCTAACCACGAAAGGTCAAGAAAATAAGAAACCATTATTTCAATTTTTTCTCTCGAAAATTAATTTCAAGTCGAAGTCAAATTTGGACTAATTGGTTTAATTACAACTATAATTAAGTCCAACATTTTCAAATTAATTACAATCGTGTCCAAAACATTTCCAAGCTATCATAGAGACATGTTCGGACATATATTATCTAAGCTTAAATAATACGATACGTCTGGTCGATCCTAGACCAACCAATCTAATTATTAGTCTTTCTCATTCGAGATTCGATAATTATGTATAAGCATAAATGAAGTTTTGCTATATTCTCCTAACTTAAAAATAATTTTCTTCACTGTTTCAGAAGTCAAAACATGGAGCTCAAATTTATAATTATTCAACATAAAACATTTAATACAATAACTGTTTAAATTCATAAAAATGCATATTAATTTAAATTAATAACATTTAATTTGACAACATTTCTTTCAATTCACTCCTTTTCAAAATATGCATGAAAAGCCTTTTTATTTTTCTCTGCATCCAAATCAAACTCAACTTCATCCCTAATTTTAACAACCTAAAAGTTTTATTCCATACCAATACAAATCAACGAACAATTAATCTTTCAAGATATTAAATTTTGAAGCTAATGCATGTACATTAATGTTTCCTCTTTAATGTATGTATGTGTATGTCCTTTTGTGTACTTACATATTAAATTTTGAATTTCACAACATTCAGTATTTTACTTCATTTATTGATAAATTATAACCCTTCTAAAATAATAAAATTTCTCGATTCCAACATTATTAATTTATAGAGGTTATAGACAATAGATTCTACAATAGAGAAAATTAGATCGATTGGGCCACCAACAATCCTGCGGAACTCCAAGAAAATAGAACAAGAAAGAAGGACCATTAGAGATCTTAAGTGGACACCTATGTGGTGTTGGTGAAGATCTTTCGATGGTCAAGTCAATAAAGCTTCTCGAGAATTATATGAGTGCTTGGATGGAAAGTAAGAGGAAAAAGTTCAGACTTCGGTGTAGAGTAATTGAGGATACCCAAGTGTTTGATTGACCACGAAACTTATAGGAGTGGGATAAACGTCTGACAGGATTGGCGAGGATTCTCCGAGATTTTGTTGTTGGTTGGAGCTGAATGTGAACAGATCCATTCAGTTGAGATATCCGACCGTTTATAGATGACTCTAGTTTGATTTGATCAAATCATACTAGGTATATCTTGACTGCTTGATGATCGAAGATTTTGAATTGACCCGTCAGTCTTGAACTGTGACTCGATTCGGTTGGCATTAACGGGTTGGGCCAAAGGTGGTGTGTTTGTTAGAGTTTGTACCATATTTAATCAATCAATTTTATATCACCCATTAACAAATCAAAAGACTATTGAAGTCATGAAAAAAATAAACAAATCTATTTGAAAACTTATATGAAATATCTATTGATCAAGTGAAATTTAATTTTCCTTACGATCATGCTATATAATTAAACTTGATATGTACCTTGTGAATCATTCAATACTTCAACCTTCTAAAAGTGTGAATACTCATACATTGATTATGAGAATTTTTATTTACAATCAAAATAAAAATTATGTATTGAAATATATATTAATTTTAATTCGCATACTCAATATATCAAATAAATGCAATAAACACAAAATAGATAAAAATTGCCGTTTATTAATTATCAAAATATCATTTTAAACATGCAAAAACTATAATTTATAGACACAACACACATCAATCTATCCGAACTACATAACATAAGCAGGAAATAATTCGAATTTCGTTCTGGAATAAACACTGGATTAATATCGTATTCTTCCAAACTAACTCACTCAATTGGAATCAAAACCTCATTAGTCCTAAATGGAGGCAAAGTCCACCAAGGAGGATTATACCTAGCCAAAACAAAATCCCCACTCACCTTGTACCCATCTCTTGCCAACCATTTCTTCAAATTCTCCACCTTCTCCGCCACAACCTTATCACTAGCCACCCAACTGAACCGCACCACCCCGTATTTCCTCTCTCCCTCCTCCCTTATCACCACCCGTTCATCCACCGGCCGCGGCGCATCCTCTGCCGTGGTGTATTTTGACGGCAATAAAAACTGCATAGTCACCAATTTATTATTTCCAGGTGTTTTGGTCACTACAGGGGCGGTCATGGCGATATTTTCTGATTCCTTGGTTATCACCGGAGAGGTCATGGCGATTTTTTCGGGTTTAGTATTCTGCGGGTTGCCGAATGCTCCTATGTAATTGGCTAGTACAGTGAAACCGCCATCTTTGTCGCCCTTGAAGTGGATCGGGTCGTAGGTCACTTCTGCTATTACAGATGGTGGATATTTGCGGATTTCGTATTCATTTGTGGAGTGAATTACTTCGTGCTTCGGCGTTTCGACGGGGATTTTTCCTAACGCCATGCCCATGTTGTTGAGAAGTTCAGAAATTAATCGAAAAATCAAAATAAGCAGGGTAAAAATGGGATTTGGATTAACAGTGAGGTGGGTTGATTGATAGTAAGGAAAAGATGGAACTGGGAATTTAATTTATAAGGAAAAAATGGGGATTCTGTATTGCTTGGGAAAGGAGGAATGGCAATTGAATTATGGCGTGGCGTGGTGGGGATTCTCTTATGCCACGTTATTGCTTGCTGAGTAATGCTAAGGGGAAATTTTCACATAATTTTTACAGGATTCCACGGGGCACATATTCATTTATAGATGATGAAAAAAAAATTGTCGGCAAAATAGGTGTTGTCACAGCAGCACCTGTAAGGGTTCCGTGAAAGAATGACCCACCCCACCCAAGAGCACTTATATTAAAGGGGAATTCATGGCTGGAAACCACCCTTATGGTTTGTTTTGATATCCGGTGGGAATAATAAAAATCAATGTCATCGAAGTCCTGGTTGGCTGGCGAGCCTAGATATAATACCTTTTATATATGGTGTATTTCACAAAGAGCAAAAAGTAAACGAAATAATTGAATTTGGCAAAATTCAAGTCAAAAACCTCATTCAAGTTTGTGTTGATTTTGTGTCCAAGGATAGAGCTTAGATGGCTTTAAAAATCAACTCAACACCCATCCAGTCTCATATCTTTTGAGTTTCTTTGACGAGAGATAATTCAGTGGCTAATATACAATCATCAATTACCCTACAGCAATAAATGCTAGAGAACTATTATATGGACGTGGTGAGTCTCAAAACGTGTTGGACTTCGTATCAATAATATCTTATATTAAGAGACACTCCAAGTTTTATATTTTGAATGTTCTTTTTTATATTTAACCAATGTAGTATTTTTATTTTTAACATATATCGCAAGATGGTAGTTAATTTGATAACACCAACGATAAAATTTTGACTGCTCAATTGAGTTTTATATGGATAAAATTTCTTGTTTGAACTTATATGGAATTTGAATAATCCAAGTCTACGTTGATTATCAAATCACGTCTTCATCACATATATTTATCGGAGAATCTTCACCGTCGCTGAAGTTTTAAGCCATAATCCATAAAGTGAAGTCCCTTGATCCCCTATTTGATTTAGATAAAAATCAGATTTTTAGTATATTTTGATAAAAGTAATTCGAATGAGTGGTTGACATTGATTTTAATCCAATTTTTCAACTGAACCAAACAGGGGTATATCCCCCCCCCCCCCCCCCCCCCCCCCCC